>NEWO01000247.1:73093-83602 GCA_003013225.1 Phalaenopsis aphrodite | reverse complement strand
TATTGTTTTAGGTTCTGATACAAGATGTTAGCCCCCCAGGTGGAGGGAATCGAGTGAACTCTAGAGTGAGAGCTGGTATCTTCCTTGCCTAGCCGGTCTTCAGAACTATTCAAACTTTAAATTAGTTGATGTTCTTTACAGCATCTCATAAAGAATAATATCATTTTTATTTAGCACAACACAGTTTGAATACTTCCACAATAGAATTCCTAGACTTATTATTGATTCATGATAAGGAGAAAGATATTTTCATATTAAGTGATTTTCTTTTATATAAACTCAAGTTATCTTTAGAAGTTTTTAATGTTTTGTTAAAATATAAAAAATACCAAAAAGATTTGAATTTTAATTCTTGTAAAAACATATATAGTTTAAGTAATTATCTTTTTAAAATAGAAAGTTTGTTGTTTAATAGCGCATATTGTGAAATTTATGTGGGTTCGATATTCAGATCTTAATAAAAAAATCCTATATTACTTGATAACGATACGTATACTTGCGTAGTATCTTAATATATATAAATTAAAAAGTTAAATTCTTATTTTCTTCAGGATCAAGTTTTTGGTACTGTTGTAAAGTAAGGACATATAAGTAAAAATTATATTTGAAGACATTGATATACTGTTGCATCTAAACAGTAGTTGGGATCAAGTTTTTGGCGTCGTTGTCAGGGAATCGATTGAAAGCAAATTTCTATTATAGAAAGTCTTATTTAAAATTTAAGAGTTATTGTAGGAATATATTATTATAGTTTTTTTTTGTGTATTTTATTTTATGTTAGTGTATGTGTAGTTCATATTCTAAAGTACTAGTGCCATACAATTCTAAATTAGAAAGAATTGTTAAGAAAATTAGAAATTGGAAAAAAATTAAAAATTTTGAAAAATCTAAAAAAATTATAGAAATGACAAACGAAAATGATCAAAATGCTGAAATTCATCAAGAATTTAGACCTTTACGAGATTATGCCAACCCTACGGTAGATGACCTTCATTGTAGTATTCAAAAACCTAATGCAGTGGCTAATTCATTTGAACTTAAACCTGCTATTATCTAAATGGTACCAAATAATCAGTTTAGGGGATCACCAACTGAAGATCCAAATTTACATCTTGCCAATTTTTAAGAATTATGCGTTACATTTAAATATGATGTTGTATCATATGATGCTATAAGACTTAGGTTATTTCCTTTCTCACTGAGGGATAAAACTAAGATGTGATTGAATTCGTTAGCATCTGGATCTATCAAAACTTGGGGTGATTTAGCACAAAAATTCCTTGCTAAATATTTTCCACCATAAAAAACTGTGAAGCTTAGAAATGATATTACATCTTTTAATCAGTTTGAAGGAGAATCTATTTATGAAGCATAGGAATGATTTAAGGAAATCTTAAGAAGCCACACCATGTTATACCAGATTGATTAATAATTCAAACTTTTTATAATGGATTACCTGGATCTCTTAGATCTATTATGGATGTCACTGGTGGTGGTTCATTGATGTCAAAATCATTTCATGATGAGTATACTTTAATTGAAGAAATTACTACCAATAATTTTCAATGGCCTTTTGAGAGGGTGAATCCTAAGAAAGTAGCTAATATTCATGAATCTGATGCATTTAATATATTAGCAAATAAAGTTGTTGCAATTTCAAGGAAGTTGGACCAATTTGGAATGAATTTTTCTCAACCAATTTCTATGATTGAAGAGAATTCATTAAGCCAAATGGTAGATTCTCAAGCATCACTAGAAACTTTGAATTCCATAAATAACACGTAGAATAACTCATATTCAAGTTATTATAACCCATGTTAGAAGAACCATCCCAACTTTAATTGGAATAATACTACGGGTGGTAATAATCAACAATGGGGGAACAAGCAAGTAAACCCATTGGGAAACTGGAACAACTAAGGGAATAATAATAATAGATCTACTTATCCTCCATGTTTCGACAGCAATTCACAATTTAAGGAGAAGAAGTTATCTATAGAAGAAGTGGTGTTACAAATGAGAAATCAGTTAAAAAGTCAAGGAGCTACAATTAGAAATATTGAGAATCATTGATCCTAAGGAACACTTCCTTGTAATACTGAAATAAATTTGAAAGACCAAAATAAAGAGCAAGTAAAAGCCTTTCAACTTAGAAGTGAAAGAGAGTTGGAAGGTGTTAAAAAAGAAACTGAAGTAGAGAGAGAAGAAATTAAAGAATTAAAAGACGACGCTCCAAGAGATTCTGAAAGACCCATTTCTCCATTGAAAAATGATTTGGAAAAACCACCACCTCCATTTCCTCAGAGACTTTGTCAATAGAAGTTGGATAAGCAATTTTCAAAATTTCTGGAAATTTTTAAGAAGCTTACCATTACTGTTCCATTTGCTGAAGCCCTAGAACAAATGCCAAGCTATGTAAAGTTTATGAAGAATATTCTTAACAGGAAAAGGAAGTTTGAAGATAATGAGACTGTTGCACATAGTGACGAGTGCATTGCAATTATTAAAAAAAGTTTCCTGAAAAGCTTAAAGATCCTGGTAGCTTTACTATTCCATGTGCAATAGGAGACATATTTTGTGGGAAAGCTTTATGTGGCTTAGGTGCAAACATTAACCTTATGTCATTATCAATATTTAAAAGATTGGGATTAGGAGAAATAGCCTCTAGTACTGTAACTCTACAGTTAGCAGATCATTCGATAACGTACCCTAAAGATGTTATAAAAGATGTCATAATGAAAGTACATCAATTTATCTTTTCTCTTGATTTCATTGTGCTGGATATGGAGGAAGATAAATAGATACCTATCATTTTGAGGAGACCTTTCGTAGCCACAGGACGAGCAATGATAGATGTGTAGAAAAGAGAATTAACAATATGCGTCAATGATCAAACTATTACTTTTAACATCTCAAGATCAATGAGTATCCTGCAAAAGGTAAAGATGATGAATGTTATAAAATGGATGTTATAAGATATCTGAGTGAATGCCATTTCAAAACTAATTATGAAGAAAAATTTGAAGTAAAAAATTTGGAACACGAGCAAGAAGAGGAATTAGATCAATGTGAAGATCTTTTTGAGGAAGATTCACATTATGTTGGAGAAACTTTTGAAATTTTGGACACGATAGAAAAAGATAAATCATTTTATCCATCGATTAAAAAACCTCCAAAACTTGACTTGAAGTTAATTCCTGATCATTTAAAATATGTCTTTTAGGTGATTCCTCTACTTTACTAGTTATCATTTCCTCAAAGTTAACGATGGAAGAAGAAGAAAGATTGATGAAAATTTTGAAAAATTCTCAAAAAACCTTTGGATGGATAATAACTGATATTAAAAGAATCAGTCCTTCAATTTGTATGCATAGAATTTATATGAAAGAGAACCGCAGTGTTAGGGCTGATCCTCAAAAAAGATTGAACCCTATTATGAAAGAAGTAGTAAAGAAAGAAATTTTAAAGTGGTTAGATGTTGAAATTATTTACCCTATTTTAGATAGTGCATGGGTTAGTCTAATTCACCGCGTTCTTAAGAAAGGAGGAGTAACTGTGACTTTAAATGAACATAATCAATTAATACCTACAAGATAAGTCACAGGGTGGCGAATATGCATTTATTATAGAAAATTAAATCTTGCCACTGGGAAATATCATTTTCTACTACCCTTTCTAGATGAAATGCTGGATAGACTAGTTGGGCATAAATACTTTTGTTTTTTGGATGGATATATTGGTTATCACCAAATTCAAATAACTCTTGAGGATCAAGAGAAAACAAATTTTACCAGTCCTTATGGTACATTTGCTTTTAGAAGAATGCTCTTTGGTTTATGTAACGCCCCTGCTACATTTTAAAGATGATTTAATTGAAGAAGGAATTAAATTCTTTATGGATGATTTTTCAGTGTTTGGAACTTCATTTGACTCATGTTTAAAATATTTATAAAAAGTTATTAAGCGCTGTGAAGGAACAAATTTAGTCCTAAATTGAGATAAAATGTCAATTCATGGTAGTAGGAGGAATTATATTTGAACATCAAATTTCAGAAAATTGTATGGAAGTAGATAATGCTAAAATTCAAGTGGTCGCTAATTTACCTTATCCAACAAATGTAAGGGAAATTAAGAGTTTTTTATGATATGCTGGATTCTACAGACGATATATTAAAGACTTTTTAAAAATTGCTAAGCCTTTATGCCATTTACTGGAGAAACGTGCAATTTTTAATTTTGATGAAGAGCGCCTAAAAGCTTTTGAGTTATGAAAAGAAAAATTAGTCACTGCACCAATTATAGTTTTACCAGATTTGGGAAAACCTTTTGAACTGATGTGTGATGCTAGTGATTATGCTATTGGACCTGTTTTAAGACAAAGATATGATAAAATTTTAAATGTAATTTACTATGCTAGTAAAACTCTTAATGAAACCCAAATTAATTATACAACAATTGAAAAAGAGTTATTAGCAATAGAATATGCTTTTAATAAATTTAGATCATATTGAATTGAAACTCAATGTGTAGTGCATACAGATCATTCTGTTATTAAGTTCTTGATGAAAAATAAGAATGTTAAACCAAAACTTATAAGATGGGTTCTTCTTTTGCAAGAGTTTGATTTTATAATAGTAGATCAGAAAGGAACTGAAAATCAAATTATTGATCATTTGTTCACACTTGAGTTAGAAAAACCACTCTGTTTTGAAAAAAAAATTAATGAACATTTTCTAGATGAAAAATTATTCAATATTAATGAGTGATATGTTCTGTGGTATGCCGACATTACGAACTTTCTTGTTAGTGATATTATACCTTATGGAAGGACATACCAATAGAAGAGGAAATTTATTTCTGAAGCTAAGACTTATTTTTGAGATGACCCATATTTATATAAAGAAGGAAAAGATCTGATTATTTGAAGAATTGTACCTATAGAAGAAACTTATGAAATTACCCAAAAATGTCGTAATTCTGATTTTGGGGGACATTTTGGTGTTGATAAAATAACATACAAAATTTTACAATCTGAATTCTATTGGTCTACTATCTTTAGCGATGTTAATGCTTTTATCAAAACTTGTGATAAACATCAATGAGTAGGCAATATTTCTAGAAGAAATGAGATGCCCCTCAATTATATGCTAGAAGTTGAAATATTTGATGTTTGGGGATTAGATTTCATGGGACAATTTAGACCATCTTTCGGAAATTTATATATACTGTTAGCAGTGGACTATGTATCCAAATGGATAAAAGTTGTTGCCTTACCTCGATGTGATTCTCAAAGTGTTGCAAAATTTTTGAAAATGAACATATTTTGTAGATTTAGGATGTCGAGAGTTATTATAATTGTTGGGGGAAGTCATTTCAGAAATGCCATAATGGAGAAATTATTAAAGAAATATCATATAAACCATATAATTGTTACTGCTTATCATCCTCAGACAAGTGGTTTGGCTGAATTATCCAATCGAGAAATTAAAAGAATTATGAAAAAAATCTATAAATCCAACAAAAATGGATTGGTCAGTTAAACTTGATGATGCTTTGTGGGCTTATATGACTGCACACAAAACTCCTATAAGAATGTCCCCATATAGGCTAATATTTGGGAAAGCTTGTCACTTACCAGTTGAACTTGAGCATAAAGCATATTGGGCAATTAAAGAGTTCAATTATAATTTGAAAGATGCTCGTGAGAAAAAAATATTGCAATTAAATGAGCTTGAAGAGATAAGGAATGAATCTTATGAGAGTGCTAAGATATACAAATAAAAGATGAAGATATGGCATGATTGAAGGATTCTTACTAAAAATTTTCAGTAAGGGCAACCAATTTTGCTATATAATGCAAGGTTAAGATTATTTCCAGGCAAACTTAAGTCCAGGTGGATGGGCCCATTTGTTGTGATAAAAGTTTATCCTTATGGAGCTGTGTATATTAAAAATCCTAAAACTGAGAAAATATTTAAAATGAATGGTCATAGAATGAAACCTTTTTTTGTAGGGGATAGTGTAAATTTAACGATCAAATGATGTTGGGTCAACAATAATAAGCACTGGTTACATCGGGCTGACAACGTAAAACCAAGCGTTTTGTGGGGGGAAACCCATAGTTATCAGTGTGTTTTGCTTTGATTGTTGATTGTGTCAGATTAAGAAAATTTAGGGTTGTATTTTTTTGAGGCTATTATATGTTAGTAATGATTTTAAGACTTTATTTAGTGATCTAAACATGCTAGAATGAGAATTTGAACGTTAAGTTGTTGATGCAAAATTGGGCACTGGCGCTTAAGCACCAATATTCAGCTCTTAAGTGCGGGAGTTAAAAACCATGTGCAAAATTCAATTTCTAGAAGTTTTAACATCCTGTTGTTGACTAAAACGTGTCATGGTAGTTTTAGGACGTGCCTAAAAGTTTTGGAAGGATTTAGGCCTTTGTGATGGAATTTCACCCTAAAATCATTTTTAGCCCTAAAGTCTAAGAGAAAGAGAGATTTAGAGGAAATTTCTTCATGGGATATGGATTTAAAGAAAAAAGGAAGATGCAATGAGGAAGAAATTCATTAGTCAGAGTGCACAAAAGATTTATATTGGATTCTTAGCCATTAATATTGAAGGAATAGCAGAAAAGATCAACAAAATTGAGGCTAGCGTGACTTTACTTGAGATAAAGGTAAATGAAGTTAATGAACATCTAGAGTATATTGGATGGCAATTAAAAATGCAATTTAGCCAGACTAGTTATATAGAAGAAGCAGATAAGGTGATGTATCTTAAGCATAAATGGATTGAAGAAGATTGTATTAGAGCTCGCCACCACCATTCGTTTTATCAACTCTATATTTCAAATGCCCAAGAATAGACTAATGAAAGACAAGAATTTGTCCCAACAAATGAAGAATGGAATTAAGTTCAATATTAGAGTTTATTTATTAGGAGTCATTATTTTATGTATTAGTGTTAATCTTGTTTTTTTAGTGTTTATGTCTTTTATGTGTTTAATTGTGAATATTTGTTAAGTGTTTGTATTTAGGAAAATTTTCTCATTCGAGACTAATTGGAATGAGAATTAAGTGTTACATGTACTTGTACTAGTTTGTTAATGAATATAAGTATTTGTTTGTGTGAAAATTTATTGTTATTTTAGCCTTGAATCGAATTAGTTATATTGGAGAATTTTGAGAGAGAGGAGAGTTAAGGGAGAGGAAATAGTCATTTAAGTGTTGTAAGACCCTTTAGGAGTAGTATACTTAGGATAATAGTGCGTTTTATTTAAGTTCAAAAATATCAAAAATAGTGCACTGGCGCCTAAGTGCCACATTCTCGCACTTAAGAATGAAGTAACTCGAGAGGCAGACGTGTAAGCACCACTTATCAACGCTTAAGTGCCGGTTCACAAAAATTGGTTCGCGAACGGTTAATGGTAAAAATAACCCAAAAAATTTTCCATTTTTACTGATGTCGTCGTCTTCTTCCTCTCGAGTTCACAATTTTGAAGTCTAGGGCAAACCTTTTTGTGGACATTTCTTGGTGGATTTGAGCCAAATTTGATAGATTTGGATTTCTTAAGGTAAGAGCTTCACTTCTATGTAAAAATTTTGGATTTTCACCATGTATTTTGAATACATTTCAAAAAGTCCAAAAATCACTATTCATGGTGAAAAATTAGAAAAAAATTATCAAAATTGCATAGAAAGTGTGGTTTATGCTTATAGGAGTAGAGTTTAGTAGAGTATACTTGATTTTTGAAGTAATTGTAGATTTTTGTGAAATATGTAGAATGACCCCAAGAATGAAGAGGAGTAAGGGAAATACCCATTTTGATTTGAGCAAGTTTGTGAGTTAAAAAGCTAAGGATAGATTTAGTGACACTCTACAGTCACGAAAGTTAATTCCTGAGAGGTGTTTTAAGAATCTAGGTGGATCCGTGGAAGATTTGATCGTTGCCGACAATGGGAACGATTTTGTTGTTTTTCTGTTGTGTCTATTATTTCTATAGTCCGGTAGTTCTATGCAAACCTCCTTGAGGCAGAAGAGGATCGAGTCATTGTTAGAGGCAAATTGGTACATTTTTCAGCGGAGGTAATTGATACAACTAAAATATATAGTATTTTTAGACTTATTTTTGTACTTATTTTTTAAGATATTACACTTTAATGGAAGGTGTTTGTGTGTTTTTCTTTCAGGTACAAGTAAAAAGGTGAAAAATGCTAAAGGAGTGAAAAATGATCAATTTTTTAGCAAAAATGTGAAAATGGTGCAAAAGTGTTTTGGCGCCCAAGCGCCAGATCGGGCGCTTAAGCGCTGGTGAAACAAAGAAGGACGCGCTTAAGCGCCAGAGGCCTCGTGCTTAAGCACTCGAGGCAGTTATGTGATAGTTTACTTCATTTTGTCAAATTTTGAAGTGAAATTTGAGGCACCTATTGGCTAAAGAGGGTGGTTATGAACACTAGAAATGAAAATATTATTAAAAGACTTGTGAAAGGAGGCATCCTTTGGAGAATACATCGAATTGGGACACATTTTGAAGAGTTATCAAGGCACCTCTTGGAGATTAATAAAATAAGAAAGTTGAGACTTTTAGAAGTGTGCTTGAAAGTTCTGAAAAATATTGGAAAGGGGGTGTTTTGAGAGGTAGTTTTTGAGAGATTTTTAGGCACCATAAATTTACTTTATCCTTTTTGTTTTTAGTTTTATTGTGAGAGTTAAGAGTGTTGTAAAAGAGAACAGATTCAAAGGAACTTCAAGAGTTTGGTGGAGGATTTGAGATAAGTTTTTATCTTTCATTTTGAACTACTTTTGGTTTTAATCGAGACTTCTTGTTGGTTTGACAATGATTTCTACTTTTAAACTAAAGTGTAATTTTCCTTTCTCCATGGATTCTGAGTAGTTTTCTTTATCTTTCTTCTTAAAATAATAAGTAATTAAAAGTGTTGGATGGAAGTTGTGGAGAGTATTGATCTTTAATGATTGAAGAAATTGTGATGATTTAAATCCATATACTTCATTTACTTCTTGATTTGGCATATCCAGATGTTAAAATTTTGTTGTGAGAACCGGGTTGGTATTGTCTCAGTCAACAATTGAAAAGAATCACATGAGGTTGTATGAATGAGAATTTAATTCATATGATTGAGTGCAAATAAATAGGAAAATAAACTTTGAAGGGTGTAGAGTTAGAGGTCTTTAATGTGATAAATGAGAGGAGAGTCAACTTTTCCACTTCAAAGTTAAGTGCACCATCGAAGGTGTGGCACTACTTTATTTCAGCTCGTCTATTACCAACGAATCATCTCAGTGAAGTTATGAGGGAGAGAGAAACATTGAATTATTGTATTCAGAAAGGCAAGCTTTTCTATATTGGAGCTTTGATATGTCAAACTATCATCAGTTCTACTTCTGTCGCTATTACTGCAGGTCTAGAATTTGCTTTCTTGATCTTTTCTTTGTGTGAGCAGGCTGGTGTGAGGTATGATAGCTGGGAAGAAGAGCTGCTGCCTCTAAAGCCAATACAAGTGTAAATGTGAAATTGTATTCTGAGCACTCTATATTTGGTTGGAGAGGAGGATTTTCAAGAAGTTATGGAGTGTCAATGTTTGCTGCATCCACCTCTGCTTCTTTTACATCTATACCATCTACCTTGAGAGAAAATACTTCTATAGGTGAGTCTACTGAAACTCAAGATCAATTATTACAGAGAATGATGAACAACATTAATTATACCGCAGATAAGGTAAGAAAGTTAGAAAGTTTTGTAGATCATATTGATGGGTATAATAGAAGGAAAAGTGATTATGAGGAAAATTTCACTCTTCTTTGGAGAGCCTAATTAGAGGTAACCAAGGAGTGGAATTTCCTTCATATTACCCTGATTATGAGCCTACAGAAGTCTGGAATAGTGGCGATTCTGATGATGAGAAAGAGGACTGAGTTATTTTTATATTTGTAATATGTGATGGACTATGTGGTTTGGACTTAATACATTTGAGTTTATGTGCTTGTTTGGACTATGTGATGTGTTAGACTTTTTGTTTAATTGTTATTGTGTTGTTAGTATTTTGTTTTAAATTCTAGAGTAGTAATTGTTGTCGTGTGTTGAGTAATGTGTTTTAGTTAGATAGGATTGAACTTATTTCTATGTCTTTTGAAAAGATGAAAATCTTGCTAGCTTTAGTTTTAAACTTTAATTTCATAAAACTGCTACCCTGTATTTTTCTTTTATCTTGTTAATGTGTTTATTTTTATGTTTAGACCGTGAAATCAAAGTTAATGTGTTTGTTTGTTTTTATGTCTGTACTCACTACTTAGAAGTCTAATAAATCTTTATATGTTAAATTAAAATAAAAATGATAAAAAATTGATTAAAAATTAATTTTACTCCTATTTTTAGTTTTATGCTTGTATAATTAGGGTATACAATTTCTTGTAAGCATGTTATTTTAATTTTCATTCCTGCTTATATATATCTACTGCTAAACTGTTTAATTTTGTTAAAATTTT
>NEWO01000247.1:43727-54082 GCA_003013225.1 Phalaenopsis aphrodite | reverse complement strand
TGTCACCAATGCCAGGTGCATGGGGTGGTCTTACACCAGCCTCCGAATGTGCTACACCCAACTGTTGCCTCGTGGCCATTCGAGTGTTGGGGCACAGACATAATAGGACCGATAGACCCTCCATCTTCTAAAGGACACAGATTCATACTTACCGCTATAGATTACTTCTCTAAATGGGCAGAGGCAGTACTGTTACGTGAGGTTACGACACAAAAAGTCCTTCAATTTTTTAAAAGCTAAATCGTCTACCGTTTCGGAGTACCGCGAAGAATAATCTCTGACAATGAGACAGCTTTTAAAAGTACAAAGATCAACAATTTCGTCAGAAGGCATGGGATAGATTGGAGATACTCTACAATTTACTATCCCAGAGAAAATGGTCTGGCCGAAGCTTTCAACAAGACACTGGTATAGATTTTGAAGAAAACACTGGATGAAAATAAAAGGGATTGGCATAACAAACTGTTAGAAGCTCTGTGGGCCTACCGGACGACTTTCAGGAGTGTACACCTTATATGCTCGTGTACGGGACCGAGGCCGTGCTACCGCTAGAGATCCAGAGACCATCTCTCAGAGTCGCCGTTGCCAACCAACTTACAACAGAAGAAAACACAAAACTCAGACTTGAAGAACTGGAGAGTCTCGAGGGAAAACGATTGAAAGCACAGCAATATTTGGAGCTCTACCAGGCAAAGATGGTACAAGCCCATGACAAATTGGTCCGCCCAAGGACATTCAAAATTGGTGACCTCGTACTCGTGCTCAAGAGACCTATCCTTGCTCGCCGCAAAATAGGTGGCAAATTCGAGCCAACTTGGGAGGGACCATTTGTCGTTGAGAAGGATTATATAGGAGGAGCGTACCAGTTAGTGGACTTTCGGGGTGAAAGACCCATGTTACCGATAAATGGACGATACTTAAAGACCTATTACACGACCTGATGCTGCTTAATGTCGCTTACCTCTGCTCGCTTCTGCTTGCTTTGAAACTTTGAAACCTTGATTGTTTTAGGGTTATTTATATGGCCATATGTCTATGACCGGGTCCAAATTTTGTAATTAATCTCATACATAATGAAAATTTTGAGAAAAATTTTTGAACTTTACACATTCTCTTTTGAATTTAAAAATTCTATTAAATTAAAACAAAACTCACACATAAAATGAGTAATCCTTTTCATCAAAACAAACTAAAATTTAATGAACACTCTGTTTTGTTCTTGTTCATGCCAAACTTTGGCCCACTGACATTTCTTTCTGTCGTCTGCAGAAAAAATGTCAGAACAGAGGCTGATCTTTGCCTTCCAGGACGGCTGGAACCTTGCATTGAATGAAGAGATGGTGCCACAAGGAGGTGTCAACTTCAAGTACCAATGTCTCTATGATCATTAAATTAATTTTTTGAGTCAACTTAATCATGTAAGACTCCAAAAAACATCATGAACTCAACATAACAACATTCACCAAATCAAATCAATCCATATTGATAACTATGAGTTGCCTCCCACAAAGCACTTGGTTTATTATCGTTAGTCGGACAAAGGGTTCCTCCCAGATCAAAGTTTCATTTAAGTAATCTTTAATCAATCGCCCAATCTTTTCTAGATCTTGGGATTCCTACTAAATCCTCAAAGTTTAGTTTTTCTTCCAACTTTCCCTTTTAAGATTGATTCAGATTATACAACACAACTCTTCACAGCACAAATTCCACCATCTGCACAACTTTTATTTTCATAAGATCTCACAACTCAACACAAATATTCCATAATTTTCCACACTCCTTCCATGATTTTTCTGCACTCACAATGCTCTCAGGGTTGGTACTTAAATTCTAATTCCCATCTTGGGGTCAGTACCTAAATTTTGATTCCCATCTTTTCTGACGTTAGTGCCTAAATTTTTATTCTCATTCTGGGGTTGGTATCTAAATTCCAATTCTCATCTTAGGGGCAGTACCTAAATTCTAATTCCCATCCTTTCTGAGGTCGGTACCTAAATTCTGATCCTCATTCTGGGGTTGGTACCTAAGTACTAACTCCCATCTCAGGGTCAGTACCTAAATTTTGATTCCCATCCTTTCCCTAAATTCTGATTCCCATCCTTTCTGAGGTTGGTACCTAAATTTTGATCCTCATTCCGGGGTTGGTACCTAAGTACTAATTCCCATCTCAGAGTAAGTACCTAAATTCTAATTCCCATCCTTTCCTAGGCCGGCACCGAAATTTTGATCCTCATTTCGGGTTTAGTACCAAAATTACAATTCCCATCTTGGGGTTAGTACCAAAATTCTGATTCCCATCTATTTTGAGGTCGGTACCTAAATTCTGATCCTCATTTTGAGGTTGGTACCTAATTTCAATTCCCATCTCAAGCTCAGTACCGAAATTTTGATTTGCATCCTTTCCAAGGTCGGTACCTAAATTATGGTTCTCATTCGAGGTTGGTACCAAATTCCAATTCCCATCTTGGGGTCACTACCTAAATTCTAATTCCTATCCTTTCCAAGGTCGGTACCTAAATTATGATTCTCGTTTTAGGGTTGGTACCTAAATTTCAATTCCCATCTTAGGTTCAGTACCTAAATTTTGATTTCTTTCCGCTACCTCTAAGGTTGGATGTGAGCCCCTGAGCTTTTCATCCCAATGTAGTAAATTTAAATTCTTGAAGTCGGTACCAAAATTTTGATTCTTATTATGGGGTCAGTACTAAGTTTCGATCCCCTTTTGTCACCTCTTAGGTTGGATGCGAGTCTCCGAGCTTTCCATCGTAATGTGAAATTTCTAGCACTTCGAGATATAGATGTAAGACCCCTTTAATGGATCAAGGCATCATATTCTCATCTCTTTGCACTTTCGTTACCACTTGGGTTAGATGTGAGTCCCTGTGCTTTCCTTCCCAAAGTAGCACCCCTTTTCCTTAATCAGTCTTTTGAGTTGGATGTGAGTCCCTCTGCTTTCCATCTTGATCTAGTCTCTCCACTTATTCCTAATTCCAAAAATTTCCACAAATTCAAAATCTTAATTAAAATTTCAACTAAAATCAAATCAAAATTAAATAACAAAATAAAACAAATCATATCTTCATCACGACCATCAGTGTCCCTAATGGTTGACTCCATAAATTCATAAAGTAGCCCTTCATAAGGGTTAAAAAACATGAATTCGTAACACAAATCCAATATTCACTTTAGAAGTTGACGATTTGAAGGTATAACAGCTAATCCACAGTGAGAGTTCTGGAATCTTCAGTTTCAATTGAGGATTCACCTGATACTCCCCAACGAAAACCTCCTTCACACTTTCTCTGTTCTACTTTGAGCATGTTAGCTTAAGCAGTTATGTTGGCTTTTTTTATCTCTTTAGACAATGTCAATACGTGTGGTGTGCTCGTTTGACAAATAATATTTACTGGGGATCCATTTGGTGACCTCACTTTTGTTGAGATCTAGTCTTTCTTCCTTAGATGCCTAGGGTCTAGCCATATGACTTTCCTATTGGCTACCCTAGATGACTAGTAATGGAACTCTACCCCATTAGAAATTCTAAACATCTCTTTCTTCTTCTTGGAATTCCACCTGTTTGGTTTTGCCATCTAGCACCTAGAAGGTTGACACCAACATGGGGGAGCTGAATGGGAGTCCTCATAAGACTGTCTGGCCTCAGGGTTAGCCCTGGGTGGTGAGGCCTTAGTCAGTCTTGCACACAAACAATTGAACCCCTCAACCTTGCTCATAACCTAAACGCTAAACCAAACATGTTTAACCTAGTTTCCCAATCTTTTGCAAACTCATGTGAGTGGTCCCCCAAACCCTTAGCCCTTAGCTAGGATGAAAAGGACCAACACATTGAGGATCCAAAATGAAGATTTCTTTGGTCTTATGGCTTAAATAGGTTGATTTTATAATTAACATCCTCAATTTATATCAATTCCATCGAAACTCTAATTTTAATCTTTTGTCCCCAAACCTTTTCAAAATTACCAAAATACCCCTGAAACCCTAATTTTTTCAAAATCTCCCAAATTATCATTTTCTCTCCAAAAATTACCTCAAACCATTTCAAACAACTGAGACTGCCCAAAACACCCTAAAATTCTCAAAATTCCTGAAATAAAATTGCCAAAATTACAAAAATACCCCTCATGCCCAAAAATCCCCAAAATTTCAAATTCACTCTAAATGTCCACAAAATCAATCATAACCACTCATTGACCCTAATTCTACATAAATTCGCTAAATTTAGCCAAAAATCCCAAGTTGCTTCTAAATGCCTAAAGTCCTCAATTCAGCTCCAATTTCCACAAATTTCATTTCAATCACCCAATTTCAATTCCAAACTTAATTTAAACATTCCAATTCAAATCTATACCAATTTGAAACCCAATTGAACCATCCTCCAAGCTTTAATTTTGACTTTGAGTCAAAATCCTCAATTTGACCCTACTCCTAAATTCCATCTAATTGAACCCCATAACCAACCAAAATTTCCCCAATTTTGAATCCTAAACTCTTCATAACATTCCCTTAGACCAATTTGAACCCTCAATTTACCTAGACCCAAACACAAACCTAGCCTAAACACAACTCAAACCAAAATCCCCAATTTTGACCCAAAAGCCAAAATCCCCCAAATTAAACTTTATGACACCCCAATTTTAACCCAATTGATACCCAAATGCTGCATGACATTGTTCTAGACCAAATTAAACCTTTAATTGAAGCCAAAACAAACCCTAGCTAAACTCAAACCTAAGTCCAGGTCAAATTCCAAGCTTTGAGCCCAAACTCTAAACTCACCTTGAGCCACTTGGTCCAGCCTAACTTTGGTCACCACATCCGCCATTTGGAGCCTAAGACCCAACCTAGATCCACATAGCCCACCCTAGTGGAGCCATATCCAAGGGTCTCTTGATTTGGGGTATCTCTTGATTTGGGAGATTTCTTCCCATATTTTGCTAAGTGACCTAAACTTTTCACACATGATTAAACCTCCATCATGATCACCATTAAACCTCCCTGACCCGGCTAGCCACCACCTCAGCTCTGGCCAACCACCCTAATCACTAAAGAGCTCAAAATTGAGGAGGCCATCCCACCTTTGAACCTAAAATTGAGCTCATCCCTTGTGGAACTTTTCCATTGGATGCTTGCGCTGCTCAGCCCTCCACCTCAGCTTCCAAAAACTAGCCAATCATAGCCCAAAGCTCACCCCTTGGCCATGGCCATGAAATCCTCCACTTTCAGCCATTGGGGAAGAGGTGCCAAATCTTTGAAGAAACTCTGCCAATTTGTTTTGAGAGCTCTCTGCAACCTTCCTAAGTGCAATCCCACTATCTTCAGCCACCCATTTTTTCTGCTTGTGCTCAAATTCAGAGTTCAAAAACAGGACCTTTGTAGCCATTTCAAAAAACTCCAAAAATCTCCAAATTGAGTTTCTCTTAAACTTCACCAGAGTTTAAGAACACTTCCCTAAACAAAACCCCTCTCTCTCGAGCACTCTAACTCACTCCTAGACCAAGGCCGCAACACCTGTTGGTTGAACTCATACTTAGACCCCATACCAAAGGAAGGTGGAACTTTGAGCACGTTTATGGGACTCCAAGGAAGCTTCTACAACCACCCAATTGAGGTTTCAACTCTTGGCCAAAGGTATAACTTGAAATCCTTAATTCTTGGCCCAATTTCACCAATTGTGAAGAGATTATGTATTTCATATGCTTTTAACTGTATGTATATGCTCTTCTCGATTATATGAAGCTATAGGAACAAATCGTGACTGATTTGGTTGAGTATCGAGTGAGATCAAAGCATTTTATCATGGACTGTTCTTGGTTTAGAGATGATGGGGATGATGAACAGAAGTTGTTCCTTTGCGTGTGTATCCATTGGATGAGGGAGGAGAAGTTGGACGAGGAGACTAAATACAAAACACGGGTTGATTCAAGGCAGAAGCAGAAGGTGGCATCGAATGAGGGTGCGTCGCATGAAGCTTCGTAGCAGTTGTAGGATTATGTGGCAATGAGTCGGATAAGTAGAAAAATAGGGTATTTTTTGTTTAAATTAATTCAGAAACTTTAAAAAATCATAACTTTGAGTATAAAAATGATACAAATAAAATAAAAATACCTAAATGCTCAGTGAACAGAGGGAAAATTATGAACAAAAAATTAAAATTATTTGTCATTTATTTTATTTTTCTAATTAATTAAATACTCTATAGCTTGTTTTAATTTTATTTAATTAAATATTAATCACCACAACTTGAAATTTTTTCCATGTGATTAGGAGTGTTCTCTGATTTTTCCAAAGTTAGAGAACACCCCCAACGCTAAAATCCCCAATTTCAAAGTTAAGTCACCATTTTTTCTTTAAAATAATTATATAAATTAAAAATAAAAAAAGGAAAATATGGGATTTGTTTTGGTAGGTTCACTATGGTCAAAAGATCCTAGGAAATATATAAAATGAGTTTGAATAGTTAATTGTATTATTTTAGGTAATTAAGTCATTAAAACTCATGTAAATTAAAGAAAATAAAATATAAATAAAAAAATCATAAAAATTGGTTCACAATGAAGTTAATGATCATATTAAGCCTATGTAAAAAATTTAAAACCATTTGAAATATGTTTAATATCAAAGTCTATTTTTCAAAGTAAATGAGAATTTTGCACTAGAATAATTATAGTAAAAAAAATTAAGAAAATTATGAAAAGTGGTTTGAAGTGAACCTTGTGACTAGGGGCACTTAAAAATAAATAAAATTGGTGTTGAAATAAATAATTCATTTTTGAGCTAATTTTCAATTTAAAAATAATTAAAAATCACAAAAATATAAAAATCTATCAAAATGTCACAAATTGCTCCCTGATCACTTGAGACCATTTAAAATATTTTTCCTGTTTTTCTAATTAAATTATTTTTAAATATATAAAATGAATTTTACTTTTCATTAAAATAATTACAATAGATAAAATAAAAATCATAAAAATGAAAAAAACAAAAAAACTGTTTCTCTAAGTTCTCTAAACTCACGAGGGATTAAAAAAATATAAAAAGTAATTTTTGAAATTAAATTATATTTTATATTTAATTAATCACTATAATCAATAAATAATTATAATAATTAAAATAAAACTGAAAAATCATGAAATTTGGTCCAGATAGTCCTTTGACCTAGGTGAACCTCCAATAATTTTCCTAAAGATATAAACTTTATTTTGATTAATTGAACGACTTAACATTAACAATTCCTATTTTTGAGTAAAATAACTATATAAATTAAATAAAAATCAAAAAATTATTATTTCACCTATGTTGTTTTAATTTTCTCATGAGTGGGGTACCTAGAAACATTTAAAGTCATTTGAGTTGAATTTATTGACTTATGAGGCAGAAAGCCGTAGGGACAAAATGGTAGTTATGAGATTTCCATGTCCTAATTAAAATTTTGGCTAATTCAAAGGGTAAATGGGTGATATTGGTCATAACAAACCCTCTTTGATGTTTGAAACACAAGAGTTTAAGAGGGAGAAACCAACTCTCCACTTTTCTACAACAAGGGTAGGAATCTAATTTTCCTAAATTATTGTTTCTTGGAAGTTAACCAAATTGAATGATCTTAGGGTAGTGGGATTGAGCTAGGAAGATAATAACTTACTCATTTGATGGCCCCGTAATTGATGATTAACGTAATATTTCAATTAGAATTAAATACACTTAATTTAATATCTTTGATTACTGCAAATCAACATTGAAAACTTGACTTAAGGGCTTAGTAGTGAGCTAGGTCTGATTTACATTTGTCTAATGAGGTTTGGGAAAGGAAGCTAAATTAATCATGAATATCTTTAAAACACTACAAACCTACTATTAATTATGAGTCCAAGATTCTTAATGACTTGAGCTTGCCCTTAAGGGCATCCATTTACATAACTCTCAAATAAAACATCAAGTAAATGCTAAGTAGCCTGCTCATGAGATAATTATAATATCCGGGTTCATTGAGCATATGATAAATTAATTACAATTGAATCTAACAATAACTTCAGATGACTAATTGAACAACATAATAAGTGCAAATGAACTCGAAAATATTCAAGGGGTTTTAAAAGTTGTTTTGGGTCATGCGCTGAACACTTTTATGATCTTTTAGATATTTTGAAGGACAATTGAACTTACTATTCTTTGTTCAATAAAATCATCATTAAAACTTTTTGGACCCACCAAGTTATGCCTCGAAACCAAATAATTCACCTAAATCAATAAAAATACCCTATATTACTTATCCTACATTAATTGACCCAATGCTCAAGGATTTGAGTCTTCCCTAAGATATTTAAATCCTTGTGAGCAATTAGGGTTATTTTTTTTGCCACATATGGATCATCGTGCTTGTGTAAGTTTAAGGTATAGGTGGCTAAGGCGACAACGATAATGCTAATGTGTGCTAAAATAAGGGTTGTGATGTGGATTAGAATAATATCTCATACCTCAAAGACCTTCAATAAATGGAGAGGATAAGGACCGACTATACTATTCCCCGACTCTTGACAAGATTGTTGCCCTTGATACTCTTAGGTTGCCTGTAGTCCTTGCTCGATTAAAGTAATTAACCCATGGACTACACTACTTTGCTCAACATTTAAAAAAATAGAATTTTTTTGCATGTTAAAGTAAAATTTACATGCATGAAATTAAATTACAAATGATAAATTTATAAAGGTCCATGGTTAATCACTTGGATCAAGGCTAGGACTGCCCTCCATAGATTTTCAGGATGGTAGCTCTCATTCAAGGTTGGGAAGCACATAGTCTAGCTCTGAGCCCCCACCTCTAATAATGTCTTACACTTAGTTCTGATCTTCTATATGTGAATATGTGTTTTATTTTACTTGCTTGTGTTTTGATGTGACTTGTTTTCTGACTTTTATTTTTTTATCGGTTGCTCCTGTTTATTTTTCTATAATTTATTCAAATTTCTTGCAAATATATTATACTTTATGATGCTAACCATGCAATAGTAGCAGAGGCCCAGGTACGCATGTACATTTTATGCATTGAAATTATATTTATTTACCCTACAATATTTTCTATCTGCATTTATTCGCTTTATATGCAAAACTAAACCTAAACTAAAAAAATACAAAAACATTTTTTTCAAAATTAAATCGACACTTTTAAATTAATGAAGTAACATAATATACTCTTTTTGGGTTTACAAGGATTTTACATATGAGGTAACCTACGATTGCTAATGGGAGTTTTCCGATTTAAATGAGCTTAACAACTTGTTTAAACTAAGTAAATTTAAAAGAAAATAGTGGTGCCAGAATAAGGGAACGGTGAGATTCCAACCGATGTCGCTCTAATTAAATTAAAATTTCCCCCTAAAGAAACTTGTACAACAACAACAACAACAAAAATTGTCACTTAAATTTTAAAACCTTGAACTTTGAGCCGTCATAGTGAGGAGCTTGGAGCTAACTCCGTGGGCAACATGATAAGGATATACGAAGAACAACTTCAAGAGAGCAAGCAAATCTACAACAACAAACATTTCCTTAGAATTAAATAACAAGCCATAGGATTTTGAGGTAGCTCATCTAATACGATATAAATCCTTAACTCATTTTTAGGCTTTTGCAAAACCATGTTGTGCAACTTAAGCCCTAACTCACCTGAGGCTTTGAGGTTTTCGTTTGCTATGACATAAACCCTCCTATCTTTACAACTATTTGTATGATCGTTTCATGTAAGTGTAAACCCTAAATAATAATAATTGACAGGATGAAATATCTAATAATATTTTCTTGAAATTGAAGCTAAATCATAAGATATCTTGGGAAGTCTCCAAGAGTTTCTTTAGGATTCGTGGCACCCCTTAGTTTTCTCTCTTCAAATTCTGAAAATAATTGTTCCTCTTTGATCTATCCCATTTGATATTCCTTTGTCCGATCTTGACAACCTAAACTTCGAAATTTTTGAAGTCATTGCATTCTTATATAAATTGAGAGTTTTCTTGGCGATTGTAATTGTCTAAGATGTAATTAACTATAAGGGCTTGACCTTATAGGAAACTTTGGAACCCAGCTTAATATAAACTCTATCTAACCTTTTATAATAGATATGGGAATTTTTGGTTAACATAAAGGTTTCACATACTAAAACGGATATCATAAAATTTTAGTTTATTTAATCGAGTGTTACTATCAAGCAATGTGTCTATTCCTTAGGATAGGTACACTACTTATAGTGTTGTACTCGTTTATTTAAACAATTGCATATATGAGATGAGTTATGTCTCATATTTTTAAAATATAAAATATTACTTATATATATATATATATATATATATA
>NEWO01000247.1:32809-42987 GCA_003013225.1 Phalaenopsis aphrodite | reverse complement strand
AGATATAGTAATCCCCAAAAAAAAAAGAGAAAAAGTAAGGATTAAAAGATCTTAAAAGAAAAGAAAATAAAAAAAAAAGATAAAAGAAAAAAAAATACATGTGAGGAGAAGCTTGAGGAAATGCATAATCAAAAATTGACTTCAATTAAAACAACTTAAAGGAAGAATTTTATTTACATTTGTAAGCTTTTTTACAATTTTAAAAAATTAGTATCTTTACTAGTAGGATTCTTATAAAATTCTTTTCTTTTAATTTTTTTGAGACTTCTAAGTATGACATATTACAATAACTTTTGAAATGAATAGAAAATTCAGAACGCTTAGACTTTATTATTGAATATTCTTACACATTGGTAATAACCTAAGTTATTAAAAATTTTTCTTAAGTTCTACTATCACATTTTTAAGATAAAAGCTACAGGAATCTTTAAGAGAAACCCACTATCACATGTTATAATATTTTATTGAGTAGAAGAGTTACTTGAGAACAAATAACATTTAAGTTTAGGAGAATTGATGCGTCTTAAAATTAACTGTTTTATACGCACATTTTATACCCATTTTTGAGGATATTATGTCTTAATGAAAGATATTTTTTTGTATTTTTAGTTGCAAGTGTAAGAAAAGAAGTTTAAGGGAAAAAAGAATAAAAATTCATAAAAAAGGAGTAAAATGGGCCAAATCAAGACAATCACCAAAAACAGCTAAATTGACGCCTAAGTGCCAAAATCTGGCGCTTATGCGCTAGATGGAAATTGAGGCTAGCCCCTAGGCACTAGAAATGGTTACACTTATATTCATTGAATTTGAACAAATTTTGAAAAGATGTCTAGAGAAACCCTTGATGATTTTTTTAAGCTCTATATATTGGGACTAATTCATGATGAAAATAGGGAGTCTTTGAGTCCTTTCGAGAAAGAGAAGAACCCATATAAAGTGAGCAGCCACCGTAGCGAGTCTTTGTGATTTATGGAGTGTTGTGAGTCTTGTAAGTTTCTTGTGGAGTAAGAGAAGTCAGAGAACTTTAGAGTGTTTGGGGAAACATTTAAGATAAGTATTTGTATCTTTTCTTTTATATGTTGGATTTGAGTTTTATAAATATGTTGTATTTTGTTATCTCCATGAATTCTAAGTAACTTTCATCTCTCTTTGCAATAAGAAGTATTTATTTGGTGGATTTGATTTGTTTAGAACTTATGTTATACCAAAAATTTGTGACAGTATTTTCACTGGTTCTTCATTTACTTTGCAAACTAGTCATTTGTTTTGTTAAAACCTGTTGAGAAACTTACTGATCCGGTTCTTCATTTACTTTGCCTCACATTTCACTTTAGCAAGAGCTAGGGCATTCGCTTAAAGAGGAGTACAATTAGATAGGGAGATAAGATTTGATGGGCAAAAAATCAATGTTTCTAGGGTGACAGACTAGATTCTTTTTTCAATTTTGTATAGGGATTGGAACTAAGGGTCATTAGTAGGTCCTATAGAGATGACACAGTGGGTAATCTAGAGGTGAGAGGCTAGAACCTACCCAACACTACTGTACTTGTTAACACCAACATTAGATTTGTCAATGTTCTTTATGCTTGGAAGAGGTAAGGAATAGGTTTGCTCTTCCTAGTCACAATGCATCTATTAAACTTCTAAATATATGCAATTCTACACTGTTTATAAATTATTTGCAAGGAGAAAGTCTCTTTACATCTATTGAATTTTCTTGTTTTTGTTACTTTTGAATCTCTGAATTTACTTTTAATTTACAATTGTAGGAATTAGTAAAATTTAACTTTTCGCTTGAATTATTTTTATATTTTCTTAGAATTTCTTCTACCGTTTAAAGTAAAGGTCTTTCTTAGTCAAATTCATAAAATTTCTAACTTTTTACCATGGGATCAATACTAGGATCTTTAAAGAAAACCTTATATTACTTAAAATGATACATATACTTGCGTAATACCCCTAGTGTATAAACTAAATCAAACTTCACATTAATTTTGCACACTAGCCGCTTAATTAAAGTGGGTCAAATGTTTCGGCAAAAAAACATATATAAAAATTGCATAATTGCGGGTATGGTCACTCGTCACCTTGGGCTTTATGTTCCAAGATCTCATACAACTCCTCCACCATCTGATGGATACACACACAAATGAACGACATTCGTTCATCGTCCCCAAGTGATCTAACCTAAGAACTGCTCATTTTCTAAACCTAAGATCTCGCTTGATACTCAACCAAATCACATAGAGTTTGATCTTATAGCTTCATCTTGTCTAGTTGAACACATCCATACAGTTAAATGAATATGAAATTAAACTTCTCCTCACAATCAATGAAATTGAGCACGATTTTAGGGTTGGTGTGCTATACCTTTGCCCAAGAGGTGAGATCTCAATTTAGTTGGTATTAGATGTCTGTTGTGACCTCATGGAGCTCCTCCAAGCATCAATTTGAGCTGAGGTTGAGCTTAGGGAAGAGTTTGATCAAGGGGTGATTTGGTTTTGGTCTAGAAGTGGGTTAGAGTGCTCACAGTGAGGGGGTTTTGATGGACAACTTCCTTTTTTGGTCTGGGGAAGCTTTTGGAACTATTAATTTGAGGTTTAATGGAGTCTAGTGGGGTGACAAAAAAACCTTAGATTTGGGTTATTAAATTAGGCTTGGACAGTGGATTTGAGTGGCTGAAAGTGTGGGGTTGAACTTAGGAAGGCTGGAAGAAGCTTTGAGAGCAATTTGGAGAAGTCTCCCTAAGGAATTGGCAGAACTCTCTCCATGTCTGAGAGAGGGGTGGTTTAAGTAAAGAGGAATTATGGCTTAATTGGCCAAGCTAGGGGATGGAGAAGGATGCTTAGGTGAAGGGCTGAGTGACATAATTCATCAATGGGTGTGAGAGACATTAGATGGGTAGAAATTCTGGTTAGAGCCAAGCATGAACTTCTTGGTTTTGGGTTTTCTGGTGACTAGGCCGATCGGCCAAGCCAAGGGAGGTAATTAGCTGGCTCAGGAAAGGTCATGGAAGGTTTAATGGCGAGTAGCTTTAAGGTTTTATGGTTGATGACATGGAGTAGAGACCTTAGCTAGGCTTGCATAAGTCAAGGGACCCTTGGTCCATGGATCAAAATTGGGTCTTTGGTTGATTTGATTAGCATCCTAGGAGGCTAATCAGGGTAGGAGATAATTAAGGTTCGTTAATTTCAAAGGTATGGATTATTTTGGATTTTAAGCTCAAAATTAGGTTTTTGGCTAAAAAATTGGATTTGTAGTTGACTTGAGCTTGGTTTAAAAATTTTTTGAAGAGTCCAATTGGTCTAGGGGAACATCATAAAGAATTTAGGTACCAAATTTGGTGAAATTGACTTGATTGAATAACTCAATTTAGTGGAATTTTGGCTTAGGGTCAAATTTGGGGTAATTGATTTTGGCTTGGATTTAGGTCAGTTAGGGTTTGGGTCTAGACAAATTGAAGGTTCACATTGGCATAAGGGAATGTTATGAAGAGTTTAGGATTCAAAATTGATAGAATTGGATTGGTTATGGGGTTAATGTTGATGAAATTGGGAGGTATGGTCAGATTGAAGATTTTGGCCCAAAATTGAATTTAGGGTTTGGAGGTTGGTTCAATTGGGCTCCAAATTGGTGTAGATTGGGTTTGGATAAGTTGATGTACAATTTGGGTTGAAAATTGGGTGAAATTGAAATGAATTTGGTGGAAATTGGGATTGAGTTGGGGAATTTGGAAAATTATGGGTAAAATTGGAATTTTGGTCAAAATTAGTCAATTTGGTCAAATTTGGCAAATTTAGGGCAATTGGGCAATGTGGGAAAGTTTCGAATGATCTTTGGGATCAAGTTGAGTGGACTTAGGGTCTTGGCAAATTTTTGGTATGAGGGGAATTTTGGTAATTTTGGCTACGTTAGGTGTATTTGGGGAAAATTGAACAATTTGGTAAGTTTGACTGATTTGGAGTAGTTTGATATGATTTTTTAAGATACTTTGAGGATTTGGGCCACTTTTGGAAATTTAGGGATTCAGGGGCAATTTGGTAATTTTGGAGAAGTCAGGGGCTAAAAAGCTAAAATTTGGTGCTTAGGTGGAATTGAAGGCCAGTGGGTATGCCAATCATGATGATCACCTATTTTGAGCCATCGAACCAAGGGGAAGCCCATTTTGGCTCCTCCATGTGTTGGCCCTAGCTACCCTAGCAAAAGGGTTAAGAGCTTGTAGACCACCCACATGTGTTTCCAAAAAAGCGAATGGGTTCAATGAGTGTAATTTTGGGGTTTTAGGATAAGTGAAGAATTATAATGTGCTTGAGTGTGTGAGAGACCAAACTCTAGCCACCCAGTGCTGCTCTAAGTTCAACAGTCCTATGGAGACCCATCCTTGAATCCTCACATGTTGATCTCAACCTTCCAAGTGCTGGAGGTTCATGACCATCTGTTTGGGTTCCAAAAAGGTAAGTGAAGTGGTTTAAATTTCTATGTAGGTGGGTTCTGTCTCTAGTCTTCTACGATAATCAAACGGAAAGTCATATGGCTAAATCCTAAGTACTAAATAGAAAGAAATACGTCACAAAAATTGAGGTCAACAAGAGTTATCGAGGGAGATGTGGGTTATGTTGTGTGGGGGGGGGGGGGTCATTGTATGATATTCAAGGCAATGTGCTGCTCTACATAGTGCTTCATTACTCTACAATGTACATCATTACTCCGTACGATGCTTCATTTCAAATTAGATCGTTCATTTGCAAGGTTCATCAATGATGATGAGGAGGGGCGGTTAACAGTTATCAACGGTGGCCGAAAATGGTGGTTGACGATGGTCGAGCACTGGTTGACAACTACAGAAGCTGGAAGTGATTTCCGGACCTTTGGTTCAGAACAACTTTGAAAATTGGCTCAATGTCTTTCTGAACTCGCTCCAGGTATAGCTCATCTTCAACTAATGCATCATCAAGAAATTTATCAGTTCACACTAATCATGAGATTTTTTAGAGTTAGAATTATTTTGATTTAAATTAAAAATTATTAAGATCTCTTATTTCAATAAACTTATAATCAAACTGACTAGCTCAATGAGATGAACCCAACAACACCAAAATTGGTCCAATTTGAATCAAATCAACCCCTCAAATCAAGCCATTAAACTATCCTTGGAAGCATTTGGTGGTTAATTAGATATCAAATGAATTATAAATATGACAAGCTTATAGTCAAACCAAAGACATCAATAATATGAATCCAATGAACCTAAGATCTCTCAATTCCAACTTTGTTAGGACACTTAAATGTTCATAAAATGTCGTCTGATCAAAGGAATCGTTTTGGACCATTTGATTGAGTGGTTCAAATTCTTACCGTATTTGTAGGAGATGTCACTTCCACAATCTTTAAGTAGATCCCTGCTCCCTCATGAAGGGAGCAGAACTTTAGTCGAACCAAGAGGAGAAGGAGCCAATTTTCAAAGTTGCTCTGAATTGATGGCCCTACAATTGCTTCCTGCCTTCGTAGCCCCCAAACTCCATCAACCATCGGTTGCTGGCCGCCGTCGACCATTATTAGTCGCCCCCTCATTGTTAAGATATGGTGTAACGACGTACTTTGCAATGAAGCATTGTGCAGAGTAATGACGTACTTGCAAAATAATGAACCACCTTGCGAAGCAGAGCGGTGTTCTGAATATCGTTCAATGATGTTGCCCGAACATGGGCCACATCACCATCGATAACTCCTACTGGCAATTGCACCAGATCATAGTAGAATGAAATTTTCTGTGAACTAAAATACTAGGAGGAAATGTAAACATTTTTCCGGTTGTAGAACAAGGGCTTATATTTTTATTTGCAAACTAATAGTGGATCATTTTAATTGGGCTAGACCCCATGACAATTTTTTCTTTCGGGTATTCCACATAAAACTTCATAGTGCATCTTCCTATTATTTCTACTATAAATGTGTGTGATGGATTTTCGTACAACACTATGACACTAAATAATCACTTTACTACCACAAATCTTCTCACACCCAACAATATGATCTTACTTTCATTATTGAAAATATTCAGTTATATTGTGCTTTCTTTTATTAAAGCTTTACTTTGTCCGTTTGTTGACAAGTTAATATCATAGTCAATCAAATAAATAAATAAGTCTTTTATGATCTATATCATGATATTAAAGCCTTGATCCCACACTTCTCTCTAATCTTTTTCATCATTAAACCTTAGTATGCCTTTCACTAGTTGACAAAACAACTTATTTATCTTTTCACCGCTAAAATGTCTCACTTTGTCTGCATTAAACCCAACAAAAGAATTGCTAATTTTTTTTCCAATTAGCCAATGATTTCTCTCTGGTCGTATGTTCCGAGAATTGTGTATTAAAAAATTGGTAAATATATAAAAAAGATTAATTTTCTTTATATTGTAATTGTTAAAAATTTATATATATATATATATATATATATATATATATAAAGAATAATCGCAACTATCTAGTCAATTAGGCGTGCAATCAAAACAACATAAAGACGATCACACTTACCTCTCAGTTTAGGGTATGCTTGGGGCAACTATAATTTATTGAATAATTTGCTGATAAGTTGATTAAAAATAATATGTTGATAAGCTAGGTGCGGTGACTATTACAATTTTTTATTCTTTTGAAAAGTAAAACCGCAGCGAGAAAGCTGCTAGGTGCGGTGTGAAAATGTTGTTTTCAGCGTTTTGAAAACGTATAAACTGGCAAAACGTAGTTTACCCAAACAGATCTGGTGCGTTTTCAAAACGGCCCACTGCACCAAATAAGCTGCCCAAAAGGAGCCTTAGTTGATCAAGCCAAAAATATTTTAGCAAATTAAAATATTTAAAATTTAAAGACGAGTATTAATAATTGATATAAATAATATTATTTGATAATCAAATAATAGCTCGGGGATATAAATGGATCAAACGAATAATGACTACGCAATAATTACCATTTTACTCCTTTTTTTTTGAAGATTTACATATATACCACAATTTTTTTTGTATTTACTTCTCCTCAACTTTCATAATGGCATTTATAACACTTTGGCGTCATAAACTTTTACATGAAAAGATGTATTCCACTTTTAAAAAGTTAGTAACAATGTTATTTTTGATGAGATATTAGAAATTAGAGTGTCGTGTATATAAATATAAAAGTTTAAGTGTCATATATGTAAATAAATAAGAATTGTTGAGAAATTAGGGTGAAGAAAAACAAGAATCAACGCAAATCCAAAAGAACACAAAGAGATTTACGAGGTTCGGCAAAGATACGTACGTCCCCGGGAGCAGAGTGACGACTTCCTTTCTAATATTTAGAAAAGAGTACAGAATACAAAATTCAAAATCTCATCTAGGGTTACAAACATGACATATAAATAACCCTATAATATAATATATAATTACTTAAATTACCCATATACCAAACCGCAGGGTGTTGCCCCCGCACCCCAACCACACATAATGAAACTCTATCGATTGAACAGATCCTTCCGCTCGACTCCGCTTCAGCATGTCCATTTATGTTACATGAGCCATACCTAACAAGAATTGTATGCTATGTACGAAAATGCCTACTTTGTTTATATTCTAAATTTAATTTAGTGCATTAGTTCAACAGATAATATAAGAAAATCTTCAATCCAATAAAGAATATGTCACAATTTGTATACAATGCAGAACATAATTCTCTTTTTCGGTAATAAAGAAATAAAAGATCATCACAGCATCATGAATAACAGACTTTAAAAAATTCTCTATTGTTTTTTCTTTGTGGTGTAAAAATTGTGCTCCATAATTAAACGCATGCCCTCGATTACTAGACCACATATTACGTCAGGAC
This sequence comes from Phalaenopsis aphrodite, assembly GCA_003013225.1. Taxonomy (NCBI): domain Eukaryota; kingdom Viridiplantae; phylum Streptophyta; class Magnoliopsida; order Asparagales; family Orchidaceae; genus Phalaenopsis; species Phalaenopsis aphrodite. The sequence continues at coordinate 35,122 of NEWO01000247.1, read as the reverse complement.
TCCGAACGTAGAAGTACGTTCAGATTCAGTCTTTGTGTTATAACAATATTCCGCTGTATTATAGGAATATTCCATCAACGTCATTTGTAAAAAAATAAATTGTTATTCGACTATTATTTGGCGTTATTCGATTACTTTGCGGTGTTATTGAAATATTCCTCCCGCATTACTTGATTTGGGGATGTGTTATTTGACATATTCCCCATTTTATTTCAATTTTCATTATGTTATTGGAATAACACAGCCCTAAATCAAGTAACGCGGGGAAATATTTCAATAACACTTTATTTTCCACAAATAACGCAGATGAAATATTTCTATAACACAACGGGATATTCCTATAACACCAATCCGAACGTAGCTCTATGTTTGTAGTCCTGATGTAATATTTTTTCCGATTACTAATCAAACTTAGTTTAACAATATAATTTTATATTTTTTACAAATCAGTCCTCTTTTAGAGTTTTATGAAACTAATTTCGACACTCTTAATTTCCAATTAAAAAAAAAAGGAAATCTTGATTTTAGGTCAATATAGCAACGCTTGTAAATGTGGATTGGTTCTACTCTCATATTGTTATTGCATTAATTTGAGGGAAATTATAAAAAGGAACACATAGATGTATTAATTTTGGATTAGGAGCACGTTTAAAATGAATTTGTTTTATAATATATATATATATATATATATATATATATATATATATATATATATAATTATTGTGGGTTTATGAAAGGTTAATACAAATCCAATTTTGAAAATTTTTAACTAAATTATTTATTTAACAATTTTATAATATTTCTTGTGTTAAAAATTAAAAATATAAATTATATAGATTTTAAAAATTAAATTATTATAAATTGACGTGTCATACGGTTCACGGTAAAGTAATTATTTAACATCATAACATTGTGCGAGACTTCATCACACACACAGATAAAAAAAGAATAATAAGCTGAAGAAGGATAAGATTATTATGAAAGATCCTGATAAGCATTTGCAGGAGGGCTGTGACGGCCAGAGTTGGTGTGCAGTGGCTATGCTACAAGTTGGTTTAAGTTAGTAGGAGGCATGGGTGACCATACATGGGCGTAGGCGGCCATACATGGGCGTAGGCGGCAGCTGGAGTTGTTGGTGGTTGTACTAGCTAACGTTGGCCGGAGGTGGAGGTGGCGACAACGGACAGAGTTGGCTCGATGCGGAGGCAACCAAGTTGGTCGGATGTTACGACGACGAGAGGTTCCAAAGGCTGCATCAACGGGAGGTGCCAGAGACAGCGACGAGAGGTAACAGAGAAGGCAGCGATTGGAGGCAAATAGAGGCTGTTACAATAGCTGGAATCGGCGGCGGATCTTCGGTGTTGGAGGCTAAGCCTGGTCCCTCTTCTTGATCAGACGGTTCAGAGAGATCCATTTAATCAAATGATATTTGATAAACATTTGACTGTCTCAATGATGTCAGAATTGAGCGATCTTGAGCTCGTTAGATTCGTCTTGCCAATACACTCAATCAGATTGTAAGCATGTCATAATAGAAATTCGTTTAACCTTCTAATCTGCCAAGTTTCCAAAAGAGGCTTAACAACTTGATTCGAGTTTTGATCTGACTCGGGTTAGACCAATTTTGATACCATTGAGTCCGTCTCATCGAATCGATCAATTTGACTACCGTAAGTTCATTATTATTGCATTAATTAGGAGACACCGCTAAAAGCTGCTAAGTACATTTTGAAAAGCACAAAAAACACGTATACAAGAAAAATAATGATGCTTTAAATAATTCTTACATATTAACATATCTGAAAAATAATGATTTTCTATGTTTATATCATTCAATCTTAATATCACATCTAAATCATTACTACTTTAATTTTTAAAAAAAAGTGAAACAAATATTTTTATGTATAGATAAGATGGTATACATGTAAAAATTTAAGTTCGAGAATGAGACATATATAAGTAGGGACTTAAGGGAAAATTTACATACACACCACTTATTTTCTATGTATTTACATATGGAATGCCTAAACTTCAATTTTACCAATATGTCAAATTGTTTTATCCATGAAAATATGTATTTCATTTTTTAAAAGTTAAAATAATGATATTTTTATGTGATATAAGAGATTTAAGTTGTATAAATTTAAAAGAAAAGTATAGGTGTTGGATATTTAAATATATAGGAAATGGATGGTATCTACGTAAATGCCTATTAAAATAACATATTATGTATATATATATATATATATATATATATATATATATATATATATATATATATATATATATATATATATATATATATATATATAT
>NEWO01000246.1:963827-973892 GCA_003013225.1 Phalaenopsis aphrodite | reverse complement strand
GGTTTTGATCAATTTTGGGTATTTTGGCAAAATTTGGGAATATTAGCCAATTTGGGTCCCAAGGGCAGTTAGGTAATTTGGAGGTACCTAGGGGCAAAAGACCAAGTTAGGCATTTCACATGGAATTGGATACATATCCATTCTAAATGAACCATGGATTAATGCATTGTGAAGATATGGTGTACCCTAGTTCCAAATAATCCTATAGGGATTATTCTTGAATTCTCTTATAATGATCTTATCTACTAAATGCTAGAGGTTAAGATCAATATGTGGAATTTCAAGTTGAGTAAAAAGAAGAGTTTTGAATTTCTAATGGTGGGGTACCTCTTCTAATTTTCTAAGACTAGTCAATAGGAAAGTCCTATGGCTAGACCTAGGCTACTAAAGAAGTTTTCTAGACCTCAACCAAAAGTGAGGTCAACACACTCTCGAAAGATTGACACATGGCTTGATGGATTTGTCTCAGTAAACTAATGATAATAATCACAAGAGATTGCATATTTAAGTTGATCGACATATATGGATTTGATAATATTTAAGCGTTTAAACTAATGATAATAATCACATGGATTTGATTTCGTATTTTCTAAACTAATGATCCCATATTTATTTGCACTCTAATGGATTGGTCTACAAAATCATTTTTATGTTGACCAACAAGTTCCCCTATTTAATATGAAAAATTAAATAGGGTTTATATTAAGCTGGGTTCTTGAAAGTTTTCTATAAATGCAAGCCCTTATATTTAATTACATCTTAGATAACCAGAATCATCTAAGAAAACTCTCGATAAAAAATCAGAGGAGATTTTCTTCAAGAATTTCAAAGGATAGGACTTTACAAAGGAATCAGACTTAGAGGTGTGAAAGGGGAATGACTCAAATTTGAAACATTTTACTTTTGGAATCCAAAGGAAGAGAGACTAGAAGATATCACATATCTTGAGGAGAACTTTGGTGACTTCCCAAGCTATGATATGGTTTGGTTTCAATTTAGAGGAGAAATATTTGAATATTTTATCCTGCCAATTTTATTAATTAGGGCTTACATTCGTGTGAAACGATCACACTAATAGCCTGGAAGGTGTGAGGATTTAGGTCGTGACGAATGACAACCTTAGAATCCTACAACAGGTTAGGGCTTATATTGTACAGCAGAGCCATACAAAAGCCTAAAGAAACGTTGAGGATTTATGCCACACTAGGCAGACAAACTTGAAGTCCTATGATTTGTTGTTTAATTCTAAAGAATGGTTTAGTTGATGTTGACATGTTTTGCTATTGAAGATGGTCGTGCTGCCCATAATGCTAGCTCCAAGCTCCTTATGATGGTGGGTTTAAGTTTTCTAATGTGTCAAGTCCTGATGTTAAATCAAATGCTTTCTAAGGTTATATTTATTTAAATATTACGTGGAATGTTAAAGTTGATTAGAGCGACACCGGATAGGATCCTACGGTTCCCTCTTTCCAACACCACCATTTTTCTTCGGATTCACTTAGTCCAAATGAATTTACTAAACTTAATTTAATGAGTTCCATACTTTTATTTAAACTGTGAGAAATCTTGTTAGCAACCGTTGGTTACCTCCTCTGAGGGTTTCCCGATTATCTGATAGAGGTGTTTTAATTTAGTTGTAATTTTTATTTTGTTTTGTTTGTGATTAAATTTTGAGTTGTCTTATATTTTGACTCTTGTGGTGATGAATTTTGCAATTTTTATTTTGTTTTGTTTGTGATTAAATTTTGAGTTGTCTTATATTTTGACTCTTGTGGTGATGAAAGTTTTTATGTTTAATTTTTAGTTTTGGTTTTTTTTGTTTGACCTGCAGGGTGACCTTAAGCATGCAAGCAAGAAACAAGAGGTACAAAAAAGTAAATGCAATAACTTAAAAGTGTACTATCGATTCTTCCTACTCCTTCACCTTTATTTGAGAGGGGAGGCTTCAATCAGATGGTTGTGGCAGTTTTGAATGGACCCAATGAACCTGTAGATGAAGTTCTAGGCTCTAGTGAATTGTCTAGCTATGATTTTGATCAAACTCAATTTCATGTGTTAGTCTAGAGCTATGTTAGAGGTTGTTTGGGATGGGGCTTTTGTGGGGAATCAACTCCTCTCACTGTGGGGATGGTGTGTGCATAGTTAATTGGAGTTTGGTAGACTGTGGAGGTGTGGAGAAATCTGTCCTTGTTTAAGTTAAGGTTTTAAGCTAAAAATTGGGCTCTCACAGAGGGAACAAGAGGGGGAAAATGGTGGGCTTGAGTAGAAGAGTTCTTTGAGAGTCTCTAGTGAGATTTTGGCAAAGTTTCACCAAGTCTTTTGATCATCTCCCATTTGGCCATGAAGGGGGCTGTTTAAATAGAGGAGTTTGGGGTGGAGCTCAGGGCTTCAATTTGGGTTCAATTAATTGCTTATGTGGAGAGCTGAAATGTGTCAAAGCCAATTGGAGCTGGCCAACTTAGATGAGTGTAATTGGGTTTTAATTTGAGCAAGGTGGCTCTCGGTTTTGGGGTTTTTCCGCCACTAGGGTGGATGGCCAGATTAGTGGAGGTGGTTAGTAAACTAGGTGAGCCTGGGGGAGGTTTAATTATGGTTAACCCCTAATGGTTTGGTATGATGGCAAGGATTTCCTGGTTTAGGCCCAAAAAAGGATAAAATCCCCTAAATCAAGGAAACATTGGTCCATGGCTTCGATAGGGTGGGCTAGGTGGGTCTTTCCTGGTCACTAAGATCCATTTGGTAGCTATGGTGTCATTACTTTGGTCACTTTGACATGGCTTAGTCAATTCTTGTGCATGGGTTAAATTTGGCGTGAAATTTCTTTGAAGTTGGGTTTGGGTTAGGTTAGTCATGACATTGAGCTCAATTGATTGATCAATTTTGTTTAAATCTCTGAAGTCCCTAAAGTCGCACAAACATGGATTTGTCCATTTTTCTTATTAACTGGTACAATATTGGCTAATCATGTGGGGTATTGTTCTTCTCTTACAAAGTTAGCATCTATTAATTTCTTCACCTCGATAATGACTTGTTGCTCTATCTCGAGGCGCATTTTTCTAGGAGCTTGTTTTACTGGGGTCATATCTTTGTCCACCCCGAGCTTATGAACTGCAACTTCCACTGACAACCCTGACATTTCATTATAACTTCATGTAAAGTAATCTTTAAATTCTACAATAACTTTATCAATTCTGTGGATTCTTCCTCATTGAGTAAGGAACTTATGAAGGTGGGTTGGGGCTACTCCTCAGTCCCGAGGTTGATTTCTTTTAATGCATCCATTGTTGACTTAATTTATTCTTCAAATTCTGGTGAAGCAGCATCTATTAACTGATCTTGAGAGTCATCCTCTACTTCAAAGCAATCCTCTTCCAATCCGCTAGTAACAACTTTGCAAAATTCTGAGTCATCGACTGGTCCTACAGTACTGAATTCAAGACCTTCTTTCTAGTTAGGCGTTCAACTTTTAACATTCCACAATTTCTCAAAAAGTTGTAGCTTATCTTTCGGCATTTGTTCTAGCAAATATTTATGTTTAATTAACTTTTGCACACAACGAGAAAAGTAACCAAAAGGTAATTCCATTAATTCATTAGAATCCTCTTCTAAATTTACATGATTTTCAGACTTAGCAGAAGAGAAAGCACTGTAAAATTTGATCGGCTTTGAACCATTGTTAAGGACTTCCTTGACCTCTAAACTCTCAACCTTTTGAGGGTGGATTGGAGTAAGGGTCATGAAATTCACATAGTGGTTGATTCGATCATATAGACTCATATTCATCTTTTTCCACATCTTCCAAGGAAATCTCATACTAAGGTTTCTTCTATTTTATCATCATCATTTCCTTGTTGGAGCTTTCTTCATCATCAATGTTGATGGTCGGCTTAGTTCATTCAGTAAGTGTATTGGCTTTTCCTCATCAACATCCTCGGCCTCGACCGCGACCTTGAGTGCGTGAACTAAAAGAACCCCCACAAACTCGTTGTAGAAGAGTGGTGGAACATCACTGAAGCGGAGTTGAATGGCTTTGCCCTTGTGATACTTCAGAATCCTCACTTTTATTTGTCACCACCTCATGAGAGAAGATAGTTTTCTTTGGAGGCGCGTTGTAGACAACGTCTTCATGAATGTCAACTTAATGAACTGAAAATGATTGTAAATCTCCCTTGATACAATTTTCTTGTCCTTCTTTGTAATATTGGGTGCACTAATGTAAGGAAGATGGAACCATGTTATGCTTATGAATCCACAATCGACAAAGTAGAGATTTGAAAAAGGTTTGACGTTGATGATATGTAACTTACCAATTGTTACTAATTCTCAATCTTTCATAAGCAGTGTAATCGATCCAAAGGCTCTTTCTCCCTTTTGTTTGAATCATCTTAACATCATTTTATTGGCTGTAAGCTCTTGAGCTTCAATATACAAATATGCTAGCATCCGTAGACTCGTTAAGTTGAGTGATGAGCAAGGATTTACCAAAATTCTTGAAAAAACAAATCTATCGATATTAACAGAGAAGTAGAGCGGTAAATTGTGGTCGGCGGTACCAAGTAGCAAGTCTCATCTGTGAAACTTATCTAAGGTTGTTCCTTTAACTAACAAAATTCATCCAAGGAAGTGCTGGCCAACTGAGCTAAGAAAAGCTCTGGTCAAGCAAGGTTGTAACCAGAGACTCTCTCATTTCCTTTGACAAAATCAGAGCATCATAGATGCTTAGTTTGACTGGCACCTCCTAAGATGAGCTTGCACATTATAATCCACTTTATATAATCCTCTGATCTTAACTTGGCTATGTGGTTCTTCCACTAGCGGAGGTGGAGGTAGCTCTTCCTGAGTTACTATTTTTTTTCCTTTATCCATCGGAGCTGACCTCGAGGGTAACACTTTCCCGCTCCTTAGATTTATCTCTACGATTTCTTCTTCCTGAGATGCTGTAGGCAAAATTTTTGGTGTCTCTTCTTCTTTATCGGAGAGATCCAATTTAATGGCGAGTGGTTTTCCATGATACTCGAGGACTGGCTCCTCACTCCCAGTGTTATCATAACCGATGTTGTCAACAACTTCTTCATTCTGCATAACGGGCTCATCAGTCTCAAGTTTGATTTGAGGATCAGTTTTGGAATCAAGATCAGAGTTAGCTTGAGCAAAATCAATTACGTTATCACTAGAAACAGTTAAAATGTAGCCAAAATCATAATCATTATATTCATAATACCTTAGTGGGGCAAAAAGATAATCATACATGGTCAGAGGTTCGAGGATTTTCTTTCCTGAATCCGAGACAACCAATCTAACAGAAGCAGCCGCTATCCTACCCCCGACGCTATTGGTCTTCATGGTGGCATTCTTCTCTTTTTCTTCTCGTTGTAGTGGTTTCTTTGGCTAAATTTCCATCTCTAGTTGACTAGGCTGTAGACTCTGAATGGCTGCTTGAGCTGATGCTGTTTGGATCTGATTCAGTATCTTCTTGGACGATTTGCTCCAAACCATACTCCATCCATATTTTTCTGAATACAGCTTTATCAGAGTAATTGGATTGGCTGAAATCATATTTATAGAACCTTTTTTAGGTTCCTTTAAATATTTTTCAGGATTGTTATATTCCCTTAAGATTTTTCTCGAGCAAATCCTTGAAAACGAAACATTCCTCTATAGTACGTCCCAACATCCTATGGTACGAGCAATAATTAGGTTGATCTTTCCTATCAACTTTCTCAGGTTTCTTTGAATCTAACAATCTGAACTCAGACTTCTTCATCAGACTTCTGAACATTTTGGGTACACCTTCATCTTTGAAGGAATATACTGCTTTCTTTCATTCTGCAATGGTCAGACCCTTCTTAATTTCTGTTCGATATGAACCTTCTTGATGCGACTGCTGGCTAGACTGACCATATTGTTCTGTTCCTTACTGAGCATGCTTTGATGACAACTGGGAACCTTGATGAGACTGTTATGCCTATATCTTCATTGGTTGCTTTCCCTTATCAACCGTTGCCACTGTCCCGAACTTCTTCTCGAATATTCTGGCTATTTTGGTCTTTTCTGATTTCTCCTGAGAATCCATGTGTTTAACTTCTTCTTGTAGATTGTTTGCTTTGTTGAGTAGCTTCTCGAAGGACTTGATGGTGAGTCTTTTAAGTATGAAAGCTATTGGGCCATGGATGCTTTTGAGTAGAATCTCAATTGCTTGATGTTCTTGTAGCTGAGGTTCACTCTTCATTCTAAGGTTTCTCCACCTTGAGATATAATACACTAAATTCTCATTTTTCTTTTGTCTTTCTATCATGAGATATCCAATAGAAACTTAAAGTTACGCTCTGACAAATCCCTTTACAACCAGATGCTCTAACTCGACGAATGTCTTCACTGATCCGTTGGGCAACTCGACATACCAATCAAACACTATTCCTGGCAAGCTGCTCACAAACTAACAAAAAAATAAGGCTTTGTTACCTATAGTATTGCCACAACTGGCTCAAAAATGCTCTATGTGTTGTCTAGGATTTCCAGTCTCGTCAAATATCTTAAAGTTCGGTGACACAAAACCCTTAGAGTAGGGTACGACATCGAACTCCTCCGAGTAGGGTCTACCCTTTAGAATCAATGCACCACCCTTAGATTGGGCTAAGGCCTCCTGAACTTGTTGGACCATAATTTTAAATTATTTTTCTGGTTTGACGCTTGATGGAGAATACTTTTTATGTTGATCATCTTTGTTAGCAGAGGAAACATCCCTCCTTTCATTGGTGATATGTACAATCTCTGGTTGATTGACTTCTGGAGAAGCTAACTGTTGTGCTTGGGACTGTCCATGAACTATAGCCATGGCCACGATGGAAGTGGCCATCGTTTCCATCCTTTTCTTCATTTGGTTGATTTTCTCATCCCTTAGTAGAAAAGATTTACGCAGATCATCTACGACGTTCCCTTCAACAAGTGGTTGGGCGTCGTACGCAAATGCAACAGCTCTGATTTTGATGACATGAATATCCATGAAGTTTTCATCAAGATTGTAGTTAAAGTCAAAATCTTCATCATCATCATCATCAACAGAACCCCATGTTCTTGGGCTAACTCAGAAATCTAGATCTCGAGCTTCTCAACCTTTTCTTCAATTATTGATTCTTGTATCATCTTAAGATCTGGAGGACTCTGCTGACCATCTTCCACTTGTTCATCCAACTTGGTAGCAATAGTTGCGATGATGTTATATATTTTTGACCCTTACTTCATTCCATGATCATATCTTACGGGTTCACTGAACCGTATTGGTATGGTAAACTTAGGTACTGATACACCAAAATAATATACTGTTTTAAGTACTTATTTTATGCTTATTTTTGGTGATATTGCACTTTAAAGAATGATATTTTTGTATTTTTATTGCAGGTATATCATTTTTAGGCATTTGGAGCAAAAATGGTAAAAAAGATGAAATTTGGAGCCAAAACAGCGAATTTTTGGATTCTGGCGCATGATTCCCAAAATTCCAGAGAACTGGTGCATGATGCTCTAGATCAGCGCATGATGTGTCAGATCAGCGCATGATGCGCCTGAGACAACTTTTTCAAATTAAGGTGGTTTGAGCCAAATTTTGCGTGAACTTTTAAAGGGACACTAGTTCTACACACCTCTTGGAGTAATTCAATGCATCTAGACACTTTGGAAGGTTATTTTATGAAGAGATATGACTCTTGGATCAAATGACACATCTTTTGAATTCAAAAGAGTTGAATTTTAGATGGAATTATGGAGAAAATTTTGAATTCTTGTCAAAAGGAGGTAGCCCAAAATAAAAGAAGAAGACTTGAAGAGTTAAAAGGGGGAGTGACATGAGAGAGAAGAAAAGGGGGCGTGAGTTAGAGAGAGAAGAGGAGATTTTCTTCTAGGGTTGTAAGAGGAGAGAGAAGGTGAGAGCTTTCTTCTTCATTACACTTCTAAGAGAGAATTCAGAGTAATTGTAAAGAGAGAAAGTATTGGAGGGAAGTTCTAGGGATTTTCTTAGGAAGGATTGTGGGATAAGTTGCATTTTATTTCTTTTATTTTGTAAACTTGTTTTTTATATATGAAATTTGTGTTTTGTTGTATCATTTTCATGAATTCTGAGTGGTTTTCTTTATCCTTCTGCCTACATTGAGATATGATTTTGTGAAGAATAGATTTTTTTTTCAAGGTTTTAAATGATAATAGTTTGTGATGACTTGAACTCCGATCTTCATTTACTTTTTGATCTGACCAATTGAAATGTTAAAACTTGTTGAGAGACATATGTTCTTAAATGAGATATGATTTCTATAATATAGGGAGAATCACATTTGATTTCATGGGAGAGTATGTCATCCTTGAGATTGGGTGAAAAAAATAGGGAAATATACTTTGTTGGATGCAAAATTGGAGATTTTAAGGTGATTGATTAAAATCCCCAATTTGTTCAAGTAGATTGGAAACTAATGCAAGATTCTTAGCCCTCAAAGAAGGGAGTAGTGGGAGCTTTGGAGGGGCAGCCTGTATCCTCTCTGCCTAACCAATGAATTAAAGACCAAACTCTAGATTAATCTATGTTCTTTATAGCACTCGGAAGAGGGTAAAGAATATAATTTCTTCTATTTGGCATAAAATAGATTTTATCTATATTTTAAAATGATTTCAATTCCCTCACAATCCATATACTCATTGTAAAGGGGAAGGATGCTTTCTTAAATTTGAACTTTCCGTCACAACAAAAACTTTGTTTAATTTTCATAATTTTACTTTTGAAAGTTTAGTATTTAGTCTAATTTAACTTATGTAGTCTTACATCTGCATTTTAATTAACATTCACTTGAGTAGTTAATTTTCAAACTTTGCACTTTACTTTTACTTTTGTTTTTGTTTTTATTATAAAATAATTTTTATAGTTTACTTTAGGATTTTGCAACTACCCTGTGGGATCGATATCTACGACTCCATTAGAGCCCTTTATTACTTGAGAGATATGTATACTTGTGTTGATATTAAATGGGATTTGGAAATTTAAAAAGAGTTTTTAATGATAAATTATTTACATAAAGAGTATTTTTGTTGGGATTATATTGCATATTTATTATATATCTGCCGTATGTGATTTTGTAATATTGAAATTTTTTTGCGAAATTGTCACACTAAATCGCCCCGCATCAGGTACCCATACCTTTTTCTTCGACGGTGATGTCTTGAGACAGGGTGTCTTAGTAGAGGCATCAACACATTGGATAAAGGCATGCTCCCCATGGTGCGGACCAGATACAATACTGGGTAACTTCTTCATATTTTCATTTGGAGCTTTAGAGACATCTTTGTGACTGGTACTGGTAAAATTCTTGGACCCAGACGTGACTTAAACAGTCGACGACCTGTAAGTGTTGTAGCAGTGACAGTAGAATCGGCAGTGATGATGGTAGCATCAATTTTTCTTCCCAGGTGAAACCTGATGGGAATGCAAGTAGGCAAAGTTTCAGTTGATCTTTAAGATCGTTTGGCAGATCAGACATCTCTTATAATTTGTTTTTTTCATGTGAGGGGATATTGCACATCCCACTCATTTAAGTAATTCACCAACTGAACAAACTTTTTTGGTAGCTAATCGCTAGAATACTGTACTGACTTGAGTGATAGGAGTGGGTTTCTTCCTCTCCCCACCATGTCCATGAGGTGATGGTAAAGTAGCAACAATCTTCTGGATACTTTCGTACCCATTAGTGTCCATTAAGGGATGGAACCTACTCCCTTGCAGAAGCAAATATGTCTCTAGCAATCCTAGTTTCTTCTGATGAGGAATTTCATCAACAAACACCTCTTCAGAAATCTGGGATTTAGCAGCCTTCCGATCCTTTCGGATACGGTTTCTTCTTTGTGACCGAGTTAATGGCACAGACTTAAAGCTTGATCCAATTTCAAATACCGATGGCAGAACAGTAAATCCTTTGGTTGCATCTTCAATGATCATGACCTCTTTTCCCTTAGCAGAAACAAGAACAACAGGCTTAGCAGGTTTCGTGGTGGCAGTAGTCTTTACCTTCTCGTAAGAAGGAAAATCCT
>NEWO01000246.1:948158-962797 GCA_003013225.1 Phalaenopsis aphrodite | reverse complement strand
TATATATATATATAATTAGTTTAGAAAAATATGAAATCTAACCGATCCTATATTTTTCATAGTTTAAATGAAAAAGCGCCGCATCTTAAGCTATGTGTCCCTCTCGAAAGTGGACACATGGCTTGATGGTGAAGCTCAATGAAATAAACTAGGAAGTATATGACATCCGTTTGGTCTGCAAAACCATTTTTTATATTGAGCGACAAGTTCCCCTATTTAATATGAAAAATTTAATAGGGTTTATATTAAGCTGGGTTTTTTAAAGTTTCCTATAAAGGCAAGCCCTTTTAGTTAATTATATTTTAGATAACCGAAGTCACCTAAGAAAACTCTTGATAAAAATTAGGGGATATTGTCTTCAAGAACTTCAAAGGATAGGACTTTTCAAAAGTATCAGACAAAGAGATGTGAAAGGGGAACGACTCAAATTTAGAACATTTTACATTTGGAATCCAAAGGAAGAGAGACTAAGAGATGTCACAGATCCTGAGGAGAACCTCGGTGACTTCCCAAGCTATCCTATGGTTTGGTTTCAATTTAGAGAAGAAATATTTAAATGTTTCATCCTGCTAATTTTATTAATTAGGGCTTACATTCGTGTGAAACAATCCCACAAATAGCCTGAAAGATGTGAGGATTTAGGTTGTGAGGAACAACAACCTCAAAATCTTAAAATAGGTTAGAGCTTATATTTTATAGCAGAGCCATACAAAAGCCTAAATGAAAGTTAAGGATTTATCACACTAGGCAGACAACATCGAGGTCCTATGACTTGTTATTTAATTCTAAAGAATGGTTTAGTTGATGTAGACATGTTTTGCTATTGAAGATGACCGTGCTGCCCACAATGCTAGTTCCAAGCTCCTCGTTGTGACGAGTTTAAGTTTTCTAATGTGTCATGTCCTGATGTCAAATCAAATGCTTCCTAAGGTTATGTTTATTTAAATATTATGGGGAATGTTAAAGTTGAATAGAGCGACACCGGTTAGGATCCTACGGTTCCCTCGTTCTAGCACCACCATTTTCTTAGATTCACCTAGTCTAAATGAATTTACTAAACTCAATTTAATGAGTTCCATACTTTCATTTAGACTGTGGGAAATCTTGTTTGCAACCGTAGGTTACCTCCTCTGAGGAATTCTCGATTATCTGATAAAGGTGTTTTAATTTAGTTACAATTTTTGTTTTATTTTGTTTGTCATTAAATTTTGAATTATCTTATATTTTGACTATTGTGGCAATGAATTTTAACTTATTTAACTTTTAGTTTTGGTTTTTTTTTGTTTTGACACCTTAAGCATGCAAGCAAGAAACAAGAGGTACGAAAAAGTAAATACAATAACTTAAAAGTGTACCTATCGATTCTTCCAGCTCCTCCACCTTTGTCTGAGAGGGAAGACCTCAATCAAATGGTTGTGGCAACTTTGAATGGGCCCAGCGAACCTTCAGATGAAGTCGTAGGCCCTAGTGAATTGTATAGATATGATTTCAATCAAACTTGATTTTCCATGTTGGTCTAGAGCTATGTTAGAGGCTGCTTAGGATGAGGCTTTTGTGGGGAATCAACTCCTCTCACCGTGCTGATGGTGTGTGCACAGTTAATTGAAGTTTGGTGGATTGTGGAGGTGTGGAGAAATCTGTCCTGGTTTGAGCTATAATTTTGAGTTCAAAATTGGGCTCTCACAGCGGGAACCAGAAGGGGAAAATGGTAGGCTTGAGTGGAGGAGTTCTTGGAGAGTCTCAGGTGAGATTTTGGCAGAGTTTCCCTAAGGATTTTGGTCATCTCCCCTTTGGACATGAAGGGGGCTATTTAAATAGAGGAGTTCGGGGTGGAGCTCAGGGCTTCAATTTAGATCCAATTAATTGCTTATGTGGAGGGCTGAAATGTGCCAAAGCTAATTGGAGCTGGCCAGCTTGGATGGGTGTAATTGGGTCCAAATTTGAGCAAGGTTGCTCTCAATTTTAGAGTTTTTCAGTGACTAGGGTAGCTGGCCAGAGCATGGGAGGCGGTCAGGCAGCCAGGTGAACCAGGGGGAGGTTTAATTAAGATTAACCCCTAATGGTTTGGAATGATGGCAAGGATTTCTTGGTTTAGGCCCAAAAAAGGATAAAATCCCCTAAATCAAGGGATGATTGGTTCATAACTTCCATAGGGTGGGCTAGATGGGTCTAGCCTGGTCACTAGGATCCATTTGGTGGCTGTGGTGTCATTACTTTGGTCACTTTGGCATGTCTTAGTCAATTTTGGTGCATGGGTTCAATTTGGGTTAAATTGTCTTGAAGTTGGGTTTAAGTTAGGCTAGCCATGACATTGAGCCCAATTTATTGATCAATTTTGTGTGAATGATTTTCATGAGTGGTTTATAAAAGATTTGGAGTGATTTTGAATTGATTTGGAGGTTCAATTTGAGGGATTTTGGGCATTTGATCAATTTGGGGATGTTGGGTTAGAATTCAGTTTAGGCTGGGCTAGAGTTGGGTTAAGTCCAAATTTAGAGTTCAAAATGGTCTAGGGGAATGTCATGAAGAGTTCTCAACATTAATTGGGTGCCAATTTTGGGGTTAGAGCATTCAATTTGGTGGAATTTGGGCACATGGCTAAATTGAGAAAAATTTAGGAATTTTAAATTTGGGTTGAAATTGAGTGAAATTGAAGCTTGACCAAGGTCAATTGAGGGTTCAACTTGTTGTGTGGAGATATTTGAAAGAGTTTATGATGCATAATTGGGGCAATTGGAAGGATTTGGGTGTTCAATTGAGTGGGATTTTAGTTTTAGGCCAAATTGGGGCTTTTTGATTTGGGTTAAAATTGGACTCAAACATGGGTCAATTAAACTTGGATATGGTTTGATTTGAGTTTGATCATGATGAATTTGAATTTATAATTGATATTGGAGGAAAATTGGGGTCAAATTGATGGGCATTTAGGGTGAATTTGGGGAAAAAGGGCTATTAAGGGCAATTTGGGGCTTTTAGTCAAAATTGGTCAAATTGATCAAATTGGATTTAATTGAAGGGTTCAAATTGTTTTTAGGGATATTTGAGATGATTTTGAGGGTTTTGGGAAAGTTTGGGCCACCAAGGGTATTTTTGTAATTTAGGCAAGTTTAAGGGTATTTTGGTAATTTTAGCAAGTTTAAGGGTATTTTGGTAATTTTGGCAATTTTGGGATGTTTTGAGAAATTTGGGTGGTTTTAAATGGTTTGAGATGATTTTTGGACAAACTTGGGTAGCTTGGATAATTTTGAGAATTTTGGTCAAATTTAGGGTTTGGGCGTATTTTGGTAAGTTGGGTACCTTTGGGGGCAAAAGGCTAAGTTTGGTATTTTGGTGAAAGTGGGGTGCCAACCACCCTATTTAAGTCATGGAACAATGGAATCTCCATTTGGGTCCTCTATGTACTTGTCTTAACTAAACCCTAGCCTAAGGCTAGGGACCATCTAGATGAGTCTCCCAAAAGATTAAGAGATCAAAGTCAACAAGCTTGGGTATAGGGTTGTGAGTGAATGTGAGTGAAAGTGGGTCAACTAGCTCCATACCAACACCCATGATCAACCCTTAGGCCAAGTAGTCATATGAAGACTCCCCTTGAGCTCCCTCATATTGACCTCACTTACTAAGTGCTAGAGGCCAGGACCAATATGTGGAACTTCAAGTTGAGCAGAGAAGAGTTTGAAATTTCTAATGGTGATGGTTCCTTTTTTAGTTCTCTAGGAGTAGTCAATAGTAAAGTCCAATGGCTAGAGTTTAGGCTACTAAAGAGGAAAGAGCCAGACCTCAATCAAAAGTGAGGTCAACAAATGGACTCCCAATAAGTGTGGTGTGCCAGACAAGACACCACACATATTGGCATTGACCGATGAGATCAACAAAACCAACATAGACTTCTAAGTCCATAGACCTAGAAAGAAGAGTAAAATCAAGTGACGGTTGTTTCTGTTGGGGAGTAACAGATACCCTCGCTTGGGAAAATAAAGGAGATTTCAGGGATACTCGTCAGGCAAACTGGTAGTTCCAGTGAAAACCTGATTCAAATTGAATATATCAAAGAAAGTTTGGATTTCAATTTAAAATTTTAAGATGGTAAAATTATGCGTGAGGAAACCAATTTGAGTGGAAAACACAAGCACATGAAAGGGAATAGGGCGTCAGATCCTACCCCAAATATAAGGATGGGAGTAGATCGTTAAAGCGTACCCCGATGATAAGGATGAGAATAGGACGTCTGAGTCTACCCTAAAGGTGTAAAGATGGGAATAGGATGTCTAAGCCTACTTTAAAAGTGTAAAGATGGGAATATGACATCCAAACCCACTCTGAAAGTGTACAGATGGGACTACCCCAAAAGTAAAGATGAAAATAGGACGTCTAAGCCTACCCCTAAAGTAAGGGTGGGAATTGAACGTCTGAGCCTACCCCAAAGGTGTAAAGATGAGACTAGGACGTCCAAGCCTGCTCCGAAAGTGGAAAGATGGGAATAAGATGTCTAAGCCTACTCCTAAAGTAAGGATGGGAATAGGAGGTTTGAGCCTACCCCGAAGGTGTAAAGATGGGAATAGGACATCTACGCTTACTCTGAAAGTGTAAAGATGGGAATATGACGTCCAAGCCTACTCTGAAAGTGTAAAGATGGGAATCTGACGTCCAAGCCTACTCTGAAAGTGTAAAGATGGGAATAGGATGTCTGAGCCTACTCTGATGGTGGAGATGGGAATAGGACGTCTAAGCCTACCCTGAAAGTGTACAGATAGGAATAGGGTGTCAAATCCTACTCCGAAAGTGTAAAGATGAGGATAGGACATCAAAGCCTACCCCGATGGTGGGGATGGGAATAGGATTTCTAAGCCGACCCCAAAGGTGAAGTTAGGAATAGGGCATGAAAGCCTACTCTGAAAGTGTAAAGATGGGAATAGGACATCAAAGCCTACCCCGATGGCGTAGATAGGAATAAAACATCTAAGCCTACCCCAAAAGTAAAGATGGGAATAGGATGTCTAAGCCTACCCTGAAAGTGAAGATGGGAATAGGATGTCTAAGCCAACCCCAAATGTGTAAAGATGGGAATAGGGCGTCAAAGCCTACTCTAAAAGTGTAAAGATGGGAATAGGACGTCCAAGCCTACTCTGAAAGTGCAAAGATGGGAATAGGATGTCCAAGCCTACTCTGAAAGTGCAAAGATGGGAATAGAACATCAAAGACTACCTCGAAAGTAAAGATGGGAATATGAAATCAAAGCCTACTTCGAACGTGTAGATGGACAGTGGAGCAGAAAGATTGAAGAGATCTGTGAGGAGTAAAAGACTCCGTGGGAATGTGTAGGAGTTGGTGCAGACGAGGATAGTCATGCTACACAAGCGAAGAGTAAGAAACCTTGAATTCGAGAGAAACAAACTCAAGAAAATTCATTTTCTTGTTGTCTTTATCAATTATCAAAATATATTTTCAAAATTTAATTTTTTTCAGTTGATTTTTTTTCAAAAGGATATTTTATTCAAATTTTGTTATCATGAAAATTTTTTTTTATTGTTTTGTTCTTTGTTCATCGTAGTTTAGAACCAATGTATGGTTCTGTGGCTTTTATCAATTGCACAAAAGGGAAATTTGACAAATATGTTTAAATCTGAAGGAAATTTCATTAATCTTCTTCAAACAGGTGTTACATACTGAATACATGCTGAAAGCATCAAAAGAGACAATTATGTCGAATACATCTGAAACATAACATGCGGAGTTCAAATCATAGTTGTTGCTCTGACGCAACACAAAAGGTGACACAAAAACAAACGGTCTGTCTGTCCTCTATGGGAAGAGCTCCTGATCAAGCTGACCTACTAAGTCAGGCTCCAAAACAAGAATTTCTTTTTGCGTGTACTTCCAGTTTCAACCATCTCTTAGCTCGTATGGCTGTAGCTCCTCCCATTCTTGATCCGGTCGGAATCCATATGGCATCTTGTTGTCATCCATCCTACTCAATGTAATGGAAACTCTACATTGTGACACTCCAGAGATGCAATGCTTTGTTAGATCAGCTCCGTTTCCCTTCAAAATTAGAACCAAACCCACCAGCTGTGGAATTGTAACTGATCCTCTGAACTCACCGAGTCCGGTAACGTCGATTTCTTTTCCAAACAAAATGTCACTTTTACTCATGAACGAGACCATACAAGAAAGTCTGACAAATTTGTGGTGATCTATATGTGGGGGAATATAGTTTCCCTCTTCATAAATGTTAATGATACAACTGTTTAGAATGCAGTCCGCTGGCAGCATGCTCCATCTGACCATTCATTTTATCATCCACTTTATTGTGGGAGGAAATGGATCCACATCATTGTGTCTTAATATCCCCGGGGGATTCCCTTACCTATCCCTGGTAAAATTCTAGCAACAACCACATTGGATGGTTATCCTACCTTTTCCACGCATCCACTTTCGTGGTTCTGAATAAGTTCTTTCCATCAGAAGACCAGTTCGACCTCTGTCTCTTAGGTCGAATACAAATTCTATAATGCTTTTTTCTTCACTTTCAGGGAAGACTCTAGCGTACAGCTCCATACCTTCCAGTATATTGACAAGTTTTCCTTGAATTTCTTCATAGAATTCAAACTCTCTTTTCTGTACCTTGCGCATCTTATCCAATTCTGCCATGGTAACCCTCTGCAATTATTGGGGTCGCTCCCTCATTTCAATATCCACAGGAATCCATGTCTGCACTGTCTCTGTTTCTAATGAGATGTATAGTTCTCCAACTGAGTGGCTAGTAGTCTGAAATCCACTGTCGGTAGATGTATACTCCTCCAGAGTGCTGTAACACTCTAAGTGGAGGACGTTACATTCTGGGCATTCAACAATTGCTCCTGTGTCTGATATCTAACTAGATATTTTAGCATTGCACATCGAGCAACCTGCATAATATTCATCTAAAATTGCTGGTAATGTCGGCTCTATAGCAAACTCGGACTCGTCCTCTGCGGCAGGCAAACTAGAGGAAGTTTCTCTCAAGCAAGTATTGTAGATTTTCCCCTCAGGAATTGGGGCAAGTAAGTTTTCTACCTCTTTCAGGCGTCTTTTTTCTTCACGTAGGAAAACTCTATGTTTTTGGTAATTGGCATTTCTACGTTGAACGGTGCATCTGGCAGTCTAACATCATCAGCACTGACTAGATGTCCTGTTGGCACAACTATGATGGACTGCGGGCGACTAGTCCCTTCCATCTGATTTTGTTGCGCTATCACTTTCTTCCTCTTCAGTGAGGAATCCTCTTTAGTGTTGATCTTTAACAGTTATGATAACCCTTCTTTCTCTTGACGAATGACCACTTCCATCGAGGGATCCTCATAGTCCACATCGATCTAACCAAAGTCCAAGTCAAAGTCTGTGATGCCACTCTGAGATGCCCTTTCCTCGTTAAGTGCGAGATTCCAGCCACCCTTAAAAGCAAAAATCATCTTCTATCTTGACATTTTTTTTGCAGAAGACAGAAAAAACATCAGTGCGTTGAAATTTAACAGCAACAAGAATAAAATAAAACATTTATTAGACAGAATTTTCGTTTACACGGGTGCCAAGATTATATATATATATATATATATATATATATATATATATATATATATATATATATATATATATATATATATATATATATATATATATAGTAGAATATTAAACTTAAAAGCAAAAAGGAGAACATCGAAGTATGCAACTTCAAAAGTTTTCATTTTATTGAGGTTGATTTATTACAAAATTTTGGACCCAGTCACAAACAGTTGGTCAAATAAATAACCCCAGAGCAATCAAAAATTCAAAATCTCATTTCCAGCAATGTGAAGTTGTATAGTATGTTTTTAAATATCATCCATTGATCGGCAACATAGGTCTTTTACCTCAAAAATCCACATTTGGTAGGCTCCTTCCTAATATACCTTTTCTACGACGAATGGTCCCTCCCAAGTTGGCTCAAAATTTCCACCTATCTTGCGACGTCCAAGAATAGGTCTTTTGAGAACAAGAACGAAATCACCCACTTTAAACGTCCTCGGGTGGACCAATTTGTCATGAGCTTGTACCATCCTCATTTGGTAAAGTTCCAAAAGTTGTTGTGCTTCTAGTCTTTTTCCCTCGAGACTTTTCAGTTCTTCAAGTTTGAGCTTTGCACTTTCTTCATTTGTGATTTGGTTGGCGATCGTGATTCTGAGAGATGGTGTTTGAACTTCTAGCAGTAGTACGACCTCAGACCCGTACGTAAGTGCGTAGGGTGTACATTGAGTAGGAGTTTTGAACGTCGCCTGATAGGCCCACAAAGCTTCTAACAGTTTATTATGCCAATCTCTTTCATTTTCGTCCAATTTTTTCTTTAAGATTTGCACGAGCATCTTTTTGAATGCTTCAACCAGTCCATTTTTATTGGGATATTAAATCGTAGTGCCTCCAATCTATCTCATGTCTTTTGACAAAGTTGTTGATCTTTGTGCTCTTAAAGGCTGTTCCGTTGTCAGAAATTACTCTGCGCAGTAAACCAAAATGGTAGACGATCTAGCTCTTAAAAAATTGAAGGGCGTGTTGTGTTGTAACCTCTCGTAACGGCACTGTCTCTGCCCACTTACGACAAGAATGAATCTATGTCCCATTGTGGATGGAGGGTCTATCAAACCTATTATGTCGGAGCCCCAACACTCGAATGGCCACGAGGCAACAGTTGGGTGTAGCACATTTGGAGGTTGGTGTATGACCACCCATGCACTTGGAAAAGGTGACCCCTTCTTGCTACCCATGCAATCAATTATCATTTCTGGCCAATAATATCTGAGTCTCTTGATCTTCATTTTCATTTCAGCCCAAACTGGTGAGCGCCACACAATTAGACATGTACTTCTTTAGCAATATTCTATGCTTCAGCTTTACTTAGACATTACAGCCACAAAAGAGGATATCAACTGCTAGAGCATATGACATGGTTCTTCTTGTGATGTGTTATGCCTCAGACGTGTCTTCGGGCAGCTTTCCAGTTTGCAAATATTTTAGCAATGGCTTACGCCAATCCTCGTTGATGTCAGCAACTTCAATCATCATTCCTTCTTCTTTTTCAAGTTTATGTAAATTGTCGAGGTCGATCTAAGATAAAAATCATCATCGTTGAATTGTAATGTCAATGGAATCCTCTGGGGAAAACGACAGTTCCTTGGCAATTTTTGCTAGAGCATCAACATGGGTGTTATCTCCCATAGAATTTTGGTTAAGAGTCATACTAGGGATCTGTTCAAGCAAGTTCATTACGTACTGATGATATTCTACTAACCTTGGCATCAAAATCTTATATTATCTGGCAACTTGTTGGATGGCGAGTTGTAAGTCTCCATAGATGGCAATATATGTTATATTCATCGAGATTTCCAATTCCAATCCAATGATTGGTGCTTCATATTTTGCTTCACTATTGATGCATGGTTCTGTCAAGTGATAAGAGAATCTCAACATGCCCTTATCTGGAGTGATGAAAATCAGACCAATTCCTGCTTTGCTTGGATCCTTTATTTTTCCTGGTTAAAGAAGCCCCATCAAAGTACATTTCTCAATGTCTGGTACTGGACGGTTCTATTTGTAGTCTTTATTTATTGGGTAATTCATCATTGAGTTGGGACCAAATTGGAAGTGGGTGTGCTGTGAGGAAATCTGCTAAAATTTGTCCCTTGGTAGCGCAGAGGGTAACAAAACTTATATCAAATTGCAATAAAATTATCGACCATCCTACTAAATGTCCAGAGAGTGTTGGTTGGGTCATCAAATATTGTAATGGATTAACTTTCAAAATTAAGGTAATCATATTAAAGCTAGACAATGCTTCTCAATGGGTTGATACTTTACCTCCATCGGTATTAGATGATGTCTCAAGTAGTAGAGCACATTTTCCTTACCCTCATCAATGACCTGAGCTAACAAGGCTCTGAGAGAGTCGTCTAAGGCCGCGGTATAAAGTATTAACGGTTTTCCTGGGATAGGGGCTGCCAAAATAGGGGGTGTCATTAAATATCACTTAATATCCTCAAAGGCCTGCTGACATTTCTCTTCCCAAATAAATTTGGTGTCCTTTTTAATTAATTCCAAGAAGGGCTGACACCTACCTGCGAGATTAGAAATAAAGCATCTCAGATATGCCAATTTTTCTTGAAAGGAATGTAGTTGTTTCAAGGTTTTAGGAGGAGGCATTTCTAAGATAGCCTTAATCTTATCCAGGTTGATCTCGATTCCTCGATGACGAACAACAAATCCTAGAAATATCCCAGAGGTGATGCCGAAGGCACACTTTAAGGGATTCATCTTGAGAATATATTGTCGTAATCGTTTGAATACGATCCTCAAATCATACAAATGTTCTATTTTCTGTTAGCTTTTGATGACAAAATCATCCACATAACATTCCACTTGGTTATGAATGAGATCATAAAAAATCCTCTTCATAGCTCATTGGTATGTTTCTTCAACGTTCTTTAGCCTGAATGACATCACTGTGTAGCAGAAAATCTCAATCGGTGTTCTAAAAACTGTAAGTGTTATATCCTTTGAGGCCATCTTGATTTGGTTATATACTGAAGATCCATCCATGAAGGAGAAAATCTCATGTGTTGATGCGATGTCCACCATCAATTCTGGTATTGGTAACGGGAACTCGTCCTTTGAACATGCTTTGTTTAAATCCCTGAAGTCGACATAAATATGGATCTGTCCATTTTTCTTCTTAAATTATACAATATTGGCTAACCATGTGGGGTATTGCTCTTCTCTTACAAAGTTAGCATCTATTAATTTCTTCACCTTAGTAATGACTTGTTGCTCTATCTCGAGGTGCATTCTTCTCGGAGCTTGTTTTACTAGGGTCATATCTTTGTCCACCCCAAGCTTATGAACTACAACTTTTGCTGACAACCCTGACATTTCATCATAACTCCATGCGAAGAAATCTTTAAATTTTGAAAATAACTTTATCAATTCTGTGGATTCTTCCTCATTGATTAAGGAACTTATGAAGGTGCGTCAGAGCTGCTCCTCAGTCCCGAGGTTGATTTCTTTTACTTCATCCATTGTTGACTTAATTCATTCTTCAAATTTAGATGGAGCATCATCTATTAACTGATCTTGGGAGTCATCCTCTACATCGAGGCAATCCTCTTCCAATCTGCTAGTAACAACCTTGCAAAATTCTGAGTCATCGACTAGTCCTACAGTACCAAATCCAAGACCTTTTTTCTAGTTAGGGGTTCAACTTTTAACATTCCACGATTTCTTAAAAAGTTGTACCTTACCTTTCAACACTTGTTCTGGCAAATATTCCTATTGAATTAAGTTGTACACTCAAGGATAAAAGTAACCAAAAGGTAATTTCATTAATTCATTAGAGTCCTCTTCTAAATTTACATAATTTTTAGACTTAGCAGAAAGGGAAGCACGGTAAAATTTGATCAGATTTGACCAATGCTAAGGACTTCTTGACCTCTAAACTCTCAACCTTTTGAGGGTGGATTGGAGTAAGGGTCATGACATTCACATAGTGGCTGATCAAATCATACATTAACTCATATTCATCTTTTTTCACATCTTCCTAATAATCTCATACTGAGGTTTCTTCTATTTTATCATCATCATTTCCTCTTCTGAGCTTTCTTCATCATCAATGTTGATGGTCGACTTACTCCATCCAGTAAGCGTATTGGCTTTTCTTCATCCACATCCCCGACCTCGACCTCGGGTGCACGAACTAAAAGAACCCCCACCAACTTGTTGTAGAAGAGTGGTGAAAGATCGCTGAAGCGGGGCTAAATAGCTTTGCCCTTATGATCCTTCTGAATCTTTACTTTTATTTGTCATCACCGCACGAGAGAAGACAGTTTTCTTTGGAGGGACGTAGTAGGTAGCGTCTTCATAAATGTCAACTTCATGAACTGAAAATGGTTGTAAATCTTCCTTGATGTAATGTTCTTATCCTTCATTGTAATATTTGATTCACTGATGTAGGGAAGACAGAACCATGCTGTGCTCATGAATCCATAGCCGACCAAGTAGAGCATTGAAAGAGGTTCGCCATCAATGATATGGAATCTAACAGTTTTTACTAATTCTCCAACTTTCATAAATAGTGTAATTGATCCATGGGCTCTTCTCCCTTTTGATTGAATCCTCTTAAAATCATTTTATCGACTGTAAGCTCTTGAGCTTCAATATCCAAATATTCTAGAGTCTGTAGACTCATTAAGTTGAGTGATGCTCCAGGATCTACCAAAACTCTAGAAAATACAAATTTGCCGATATTAACAGAGATGTAGAGCAGTCAGTTGTGATCGGTGGTACCAAGTAGCAAGTCTTCATCTATGAAACTTATCCCAGGCTATTCCTTTAACTAAAAAACTTCATCCGAGGATGTACTGGCCAATTGAGCTGAGCAAAGCTTTGGGTCAAGCAAGGCTGTAACCAGAGACCCTCTCATTTCTTTTGACAAAATCAGAGCATCGTAGATGCTTAGTTTGGTCGGCAACGTCCTAAGATGAGCTAGCATGTTATAATCCACATTATATAATCCTCCGATCTTTACTTGGATATGTGGTTCTTCCAATAGTGGAGGTGGATGTAGCTATTCCTGAGTTACTATTTGTTTTCCTTTATCCACTGGAGCCAACCTCGAGGGTAACACTTTCCCTCTCCTTAGATCTATCTCAGTGATTTTTTCTTCCTGAGATGATGTAGGCAAAATTTTTGGTGTCTCTCCTTCTTCATCAGAGAGATCCAAGTCAATGACAAGTGGTTTACTATGATGCTCGAGGGCTGGATCCTCACTCTCAGTGCTGTCATAATCAGTGTTGTCAACATCTTATTCATCCTGCTTAACGGGTTCATCGAACACAAGTACGATTTGAGGATCAGTTTGGGAATCAAGATCGGAGTTAGTTGAGCAAAATCAGTTACGTTATCACTAGAAACAATTAAAACATTGCCGAAATCATAATCATTATATTCATAATACCCTGATGGGGAAAAAAGATAATCATACATGGTCAGAGGTTTGAGGATCTTCCCAAAATCTGAGACAATCAATCTAACAGAAGTAACAATTATCCTACCCCCAGAACTATCTATTTTCATGGTGGCATTCTTCTCTTTCTCTTATGGTTGCAGTGATTTCTCTGGAAAAATTTCCATCTCTGGCTGAGTAGGCTGTAGACTCTAAATGGTTGCCTGAGCTGATGCAGTTTGGATCTGATTCAGTATTTTTTTTGACAATTTGCTTCCAACTATAATCCATCCATCTTTTTCTGAATATGACTTTATCAGAATGATTGGCTTGGCCGAAATCATATTTACAGAACCTCTTTCAGGTTCTTTTAAATATTCTTTTAGGATTGTTATATTCCCTTTCTTAAGATTTTTCTCAAGCAAATCCTTGAAAATGAAACATTCTTCTATCATATGTCCAAGCATCCTATGGTACGAGCAATAATTGGGTTGATCTTTCCTACCAACTTCCTTAGGTCTCTTTGGATCTGGCAACCTGAACCTAGACTTCTTCATCAAACTTCTGAATATTTTGGGTACAGTTTCATCTTTGAAGGAATATACTGCTTTCTTTGATTCTGCAATGGTCAGAACCTTCCTTTATTTTCTGTTTGATATGATCCTCCTTGATTCGACTGCTGGCTAGACTGGCCATATTGTTGTGTTCCTTGCTGAGCATGCTATGATGACGGCTGGGAACCTTGACGAGAATGTTCTTCCTGTATCTTCATTGGTTGCTTTCCCTTATCAACTTGTTTGAGCATCTGTTTAAATTTTTTTTTGGTTTGAAGCTTGATGGAGAATCCTTTTTTTGTTGATCATCTCTATTAGCCAAGGAAACTTCCCTCCTTTCATCGGTGATTTGTACAATCTCTGGCTAATTGACTTCTGGAGAAGCTAATTGTTATGCTCTGGACTTTCCATGAATTGTAGCCATGGAAGCCATGGAAGTGGCCATCACCTCCATCCTTTTCTCCATTTGGTGGATTTGCTCATCCATTAGTATAGCAGCTCTACACAGATCATCTACGGTGTTCCCTTCAACAAGAGGTTGGGTCTCGCGTGCAAATGCAGTGGCTCTGGTTTTGATGACATGAATATCCATGAAGTCTTCATCGAGATAGTCGTTAAAGTCAAAATCTTCATATCATCATCAACGGAATCCCTATGTTCTCAGGCTAACTCAGAAATCTCGATCCTGAGCTTCTTAACCTTTTGTTCGATTATTGATTCTTATATCATCTTAAGCTTTGAAGGACTTTGCTAAACATCTTCCACTTTTTCATCCAACTCGGTAGCAATAGCTTTGATGATGTTAGATATTTCTGACCCTTGCTTCATTTCATGATCCTGTCCTACGGGTTCACTGAGTTGTATTGGTACGACAACCTTAGGTACTACTACACCAAATAATATATTATTTTAAGTACTTATTTTATGCTTATTTTTAGTGATATTGCACTTTAAAGAAGGGTATTTTTGTGTTTTCATTGCAGGTATATCATTTTTAGGCATTTGAAGGAAGAATGGTTAAAAGGATGAAATTTAGAACAAAAACAGTGAATTTTGAGATTCTGGCGCATCATGCGCCAGAATTC
>NEWO01000246.1:893222-933163 GCA_003013225.1 Phalaenopsis aphrodite | reverse complement strand
AAAGCTTTTGAATTATTAAAAGAAAAATTAGACACTACACAAATTATTATTGCACCAGACTGGAAAAAATATTTTGAATTAATGTGTGATGATAGATGATATTGGAGCTGTTTTAGGATAAAAGCATGATAAGATTTTCAAAGTTCTTTACTATGCTAGCAGAACTCTTAATGAAGCTCAATTTATTTATACAACAATTGAGAAAGAGTTATTAGCTATAGTATATGCTTTTAATAAATTTAGATCATACTTGATTGGAACAAAATGTATTGTGCATACATACCATGATACTATTAAATATTTAATGAAAAAGAAGGATGGAAAACCTAGATTGCTACGATGGATTCTTCTTTTGCAAGAATTTGACTTTGATAGATAGGAAGGGAGCTGAGAATCAAATTGTTGATCATCTGTCCAGACTTGAATTAGAAAAACCAGTCTATTTTAAAAAGAGATTAATGAACATTTTCTAGATGAAAAATTATTCAATATTAATGAGTTGTGTGTTCCATGTTATGCAGACATTGTGAACTTCATTGTTAGTGAAATTATACCCTATGGAATGACATAACAATAGCAGAGGAAATTTTTATCCGAAGCTAAGACTTGTTTTTGGGATGACCCATTTTTATATAAACAAGGAAAGGATCTTATTATTCAAAGATGTGTGCCTTTAGAAGAAACTTATGAAGTTATCCAAAAATGTCATAATTCTAATTTTAGAGGACATTTTGGTGTTGATAAAACAACCTACAAAATTTTACAATCTGGATTTTATTGGCCTACAATCTTTAGTGACGTTAATGCTTATATGAAAACTTGTGATCGATGTCAACGAGTAGGCAATTTTTCTAGGAGGAATGAGATGTTCCTCAATTATGTGTTAGTAGTTGAGAAATTTAATGTTTGGGGATTAGATTTCATGGGATCATTTATACCATCTTTCGGAAAGTTATATATATTGTTAGTAGTAGATTATGTAACCATATGGATAGAAGTTATTGCTTTACCTTGATGTGATGCTCAAAGTGTTGCAAAGTTTTTAAGAACGAATATATTTTGTATATTTGAGATGCCAAGAGTGATCATAACTGATGGGAGAAGTCATTTCAGAAATGCAATAATGGAGAAATTAGTAAGGAAATATCATTTTAACCATAGAATTGCTACTGCTTATCATTCTTAGACAAGTAGTTTGGCTGAATTATCCAATCGTGAAATTAAAATAATATTGGAAAAAACTATAAGTCCAACTAAAAGGGATTGGTCAGCTAAACTTGACTATGCTTTGTGGGCTTATAGGACTGCATACATAACTCCTATAGGAATGTCCCCATATAGGCTAATATTTGGGAAAGTGTATCACTTACCAGTTGAAATTTAGCATAAAACATATTGGGAGATTAAAGAATTTAATTATAATTTAAAAGATGCTGGTGAGAAGAGATTATTGCAATTAAATGAGCTTGAAGAGATAAGGAATGAATCTTATGAAAGTGCTAAGATTTATAAAGAAAAGATGAAGATGTGGCATGGTCAAAGGATTCTGACTAAGAATTTTCAGCAAGGGTAACAAGTTTTGTTTTATAATGCAAGGTTAAGATTATTTCTAAGCAAACTTAAGTCTAGGTGGATGGACCCATTTGTTGTGATGAAAGTTTATCCTTATAGAGCTATGAATATTAAAGATCCTAAGACTAATAAAATATTCAAAGTGAATGGACACAGGATGAAGCCCTACTTTGTAGGTGACCAACTTAAATTAAATGATTTTCTGATGTAGGTGCAACCAGAATAAGCACTAGTTACGTTGGACTGATGACATAAAAATAACCACTCTATGGGAGGCACCCCATAGTTATTTGTGTATTTATTTTTATTGTTATGTTGTTGTGTGTGATTTAGAAAATTATGGTAGTATTTTGATTATATGTTAAGTTAGTGATAATTTTAAGACCATAAAAGATGGCTTAGACATGTAGAACGAAAGTTTGGATGTTAAGTTGACCTTTGCTAAATTAAACACTAGCGCTTAAGCACCAAGACCCGACGCTTAAGCGTGACAGTTAAAAAACATGAGCGAATTTTGGTTTCTAGAAGTTCTAATTGCAAATTGGTTGGCTTGAACATGTAAGAGCAGTTCTAAGATGTGACTAGGACTTTTAGGAAGGATTTAGAGCCTATAAATAAAGGGTGTATGAGGAGAAATTTCATCACACCTTCATTTTACCCTATATTCTAAGTGAAAAAGTGAGAGTTGTGAAAAATGTCTCCTTGGGAAGTGATTTGAAGAAGGAGGAAGTAATTAGAAAGAAGTTTATTAGTTAGAGTACGCAAGAGATGAATAACAATTTTCTAGCCGTTAGTATTGAAGGAATAACGAAGAAGATCACTAAAATTGAGGCTAAAGTGACTTCAATTGAAGCAAAAGTGATGGAAGTTAACACACATCTAGATCATATGGGATGGCAACTAAAGATGCAGTTTAGCCATACCAGTTTTATCGAAGAAGCAGACAAGGCCATGTATATGAAGAACAAGTGGATTGAAGAAGATTCAACCAGTGTTACTAATCATCGTCCGTTATTTCAGATATACATACCAAATGTTGAATGAGAGACTAAAAATTGGCCATAATTTGTTCCATCGATTAGAGAATGGAATTAATTTTGTGATTTAGTGCTTATCTTTAGTGTTTGTGTGTTTAATGTTGTTTGTTAATGTTAATAGTGTTTTAAAGTGTTTTTATGTGTTAAGTTTGTTTAGAGTCTATGTTAGGAATTTTCTCTTCCAAGATTATTTGGATTGAGAATTTATGTTTTTAAAAATGTTTGTAATCATTTGTGAATGAATATAAGTGTTGTGTTTTTGAAAAATTTTGTGTATTTATTGGTGAATCGAATTAGCTTAAATTGGTGAAATTTTGAGTTGAAGAAAGCAAGAGGGAAGAAAATAGTATATAAAATGTTCTTGAGACCATAGAGGTTTGGTTAACTTAGGATAGAGTGTATTTCACTTAAATGGAAAAAATAAAAAATTGTGCACTGGCGCCTAAGCACCAAATCCTGCGCTTAAGCATTGACTAAACCGATAGACTGGCGTCTAAGCGCCAAACCATTCGTGCTTAAGCGTCAGTTCCTTAAAACCGGTTCTTGAATGGTTTTAAGTGAATTTTGGGTCCAAAAATCTCCATTTTTTTCCCAACTTCATCTTCAACCTTCGATTTTTTGTAAGTGTTAGGCTAGGGCATCACCTATTTTGAAGATTTCTTGGTGAATTCAAGCAAAATCTGTTAAATTTGATCTTCTTGAGGTAAGAGCTTCACTTCTATAAAAAAATTTGTGATTTTCACCATGTATTTTGAGCACATTCATGATCTAACTGAAAAATCACTATTCATGGTGAAAATTTTAGAAAAATTGAATCAAATATTTAAAGTTTAAATGAGGTTTTGTGACAAACAAGAGCATACAAATTCTTTATCCTCTTCCTAGTTTATAACGAACATTAGCTAAACTAGAGTTAAGTTCTTAAATCTTAGGTTATGTTGGGTAGGTTCTAGCTTGTCACTCTAGATTACCCACTGTGCGCTCTCTTTAGGACTAATCGATATTTAAGTTCCAAAATCTAGATTAAATTGGTTCAGGTTTTAGACTGTCACCCTCAAATAAACAATTTACACCCATCAAAATTTATCTCTCTATCTATTTGTAATAACTATTGTGCTACCTTATCACGCACAAGATTAATATGATCATTAGTAGTTGATGAATACATAGCCCTCCTGGGTCATTATGGATTCACAATAAGTTTTAACATAACAATTGGTCAGATTGAATATTTAAATTAAGTACAAAGTAGTGAATCAACACAATAATGAAATAAAAAAAATTTTAAACAATTCTAATCCTACACATGATTAATTCTTATTGCAATGAGAAAGATAAAGAAAACTACTCAGATCTCATGAGAATAACATAACAAAACATGATTTATATTAAAATTCAGGTTTGCACAATAAACAAAACTCAAACAAAAATATAAAGTAATTATTTTAAACTTCTCCCCAAGCAAATCTTTTGAAGCTCCTTTGATGATTTCTCAACTCTCCTTACAATTTCACTCCAACACACACACACACACCACCGAAAAAGCCTCTCCTTCACACCAACCCCCCTTCACACACCATTTTTTGAGCACCTCTTGACTCATTTTAAAATAACTCTTGAAATCTATAAGATTCACCTTAGATGCCTCTCCAAAATTTGTCCAAATTCAATGCATAAAATCAAAACTGATTTCAGTGCTTGGGCGCCTAGGCGCCAACCTTCTAGAAGCCCAATATAATTACCTGGAGCCTAGGTGCATAATCTCGACGCCATGGCACCTAACTCTCTATTTTCACGTATGGGTTGGGTGTCGAAAGCGGGCGCCTATGCCCTAGTTCACTTTGTGCTCCTTTGCTCCATTTGACCCCATTTTGCTTTTTATTTCTAAAAAAAAACTCTATCCCTTGTACATGCAATCAAAAACAAGCAAAATACCTTCTGTTAAAGTACAATATAATTAAAAATGAATATAAAATTTATAAATAAAAATAGCACATTTGTAGGCATGTTAATTCCCCCAAACTTAAATGTTACTTGTCCTCAAGTAACTCTTTTATTTTATAAAATAAATGCTTTAACTTATGACAGTTGGTTTCTTTAAAGATTCCTATAGTTTTGCCTCATAAAGGTGATAATGAAACTTTAAAAAAAAAATCAATAACTCAGTTCAGAACTAGGGTATAAGAGTATCCAGTAATCCAGTTAAGAATTTTAATTTTCAATTTTTTTCAAAAGTAATTGTAGTTTGTCACACTTAGGAATCCTAGAAGAATTAAAAGATAGAATTATATGAGAACTCCATTAGTAAAGATTTAACTAATACCTTTAGAATTGATAATAAGCTCAGAATTCTAATTAATTTTATTCCCTTAAGATTATTGAAGTGAAGCCAATTTTTAATTTGGCATCTCGTCGTGCTTCTCTTCACATATTTTCTTTTTACCCTTTTTTTTTCTTTTCTTTTCTTTTCTGTTAGGATCCTTTTAATCCTTACTCTTTTTATGAGGATTACTATATCTGGATAGCCTTTAATGATTTTGAACTTCATTATTCTCCTCCTAAAGTTAGAAACTTATGAAAATTATTTACTTTATCATGTTTATTAGTTTAAAAATGATTATTCATGGAGTCTCAATTCTTTTTAAAGTTTAAATCTAAAATTCTTAGTGTTTCAAAAATACAGTATTTCCTATGACAAATAGTAAAAGCATATCCCTATTCTTTTATACCAAATACCTTAACTCTAGAACTACTCCTTATTATCAAAAATTTTAACGTAAGTCTACTATAACATTCATAGAATAAAAAATATAGTTCTCTAAAGATAACACCACATACCCTAGGTTATTTCAAAATAATTTTAAAATATATTCTATTAACGGCAAATAAAGCTTAGTTTGTAAAAGTTTTTCTCCCTCCCCCAAACTTAAGTTTCCAAACAGATTCAAACATTTTAGTACAAAATAAATATGAAGAGAGAAACAATTAATAGAATAATTATCTATCACATGGTTCTAAACATGAAAATTGTGCAGGTACAAGTAGTAAAAATAGGGACTTAGCAGTAGTAAATCTTAAATCTACATTTATAGCATGAAAATTTCAAAGTAAAATATCTACTCTAGCTCATAGGCAATACTATACATGATCTGGAGCAAAAGTAAATAGAAGTGTAACAAATCAACAAGTACAGAATCTACCAAGCCATAGTAACAAACAACATAAAATTTAGTACACGATAATACCCAAAATTACAATAATAAATCCATAAGTGATAAGGAATGCTAAGTACATCCAGAGTAAAAATTAAACTAATACTCATCTTCTTCTTCCTACATAGGACTGCGATGCTCAAACCTTATATACTATGGATAAGAAGGAAATTCCACAATCTTATCTTACTGAGAAATTTTATAAGAGAGGTATGGAAACCTTCCTTGTAATC
Organism: Phalaenopsis aphrodite; assembly: GCA_003013225.1. Classification (NCBI taxonomy): domain Eukaryota; kingdom Viridiplantae; phylum Streptophyta; class Magnoliopsida; order Asparagales; family Orchidaceae; genus Phalaenopsis; species Phalaenopsis aphrodite. Next base: position 927,109 of record NEWO01000246.1, on the reverse strand, counting down.
ACTCTTCTATTTGAGATAAGAATCGAAGTGTTCAAAAAGATCATCAATGTCCTGTAATTTACTTTGTACAAATGATATATCATCTTGTAATTCTTACACCCTATCTAAAGTAACAATAGGACGAGAAGATGTACGGGAGGTAGAAGCCCTAGAAGTAGAAAGAATATCAAAAGATCTAGCTCCAGTTCTCTGTATCGCATTTAATCCATATTGCTCCACAATGGCCTGTCCAATAGGCTTTAGTGGCTACAATAGCTCTTCCCATTTCTCATAACTTACATATGATTGCTAGCATAAAGTAAAATTGTGGGAAGGGTTTCTAAGGCCTCCTACAACACCTCATCTCAAAGAAGTGATAATATTATTGTAAATAAGAGAGGCCAATTTGTATAGGTTTCATCCTCTAAATGCAAAAGTTTAAAGTGGCTCTCTACCTGGCCACTTCACTCAAATGGTTTGTAGAAATAAGATGAGTAGAGATGAAATAGTGTCATGCCTTAGATTGTGCATTCATCTGAGAAGAAGAAAAATTTACCTTGTGTTCATTTTTTATCTTCCAAGCTCCCCTTCCATCGGTTAGAATAATAGCAATCAGAAACATCAGACAACAAGTATAAAACATTAATATGCCCTGAAGTGAAGTAGACATGGTTCTCCTTGACGATTACAGATTCATACAAAATTTGAGGGAGGTTAGCATAAAATTCATGCAGCACTGAAATAACTCTACTGCAATGAAGTAGCAGAAACTTTCCCAGTGTCGTGCCACCATCAAATTTTCCAAAGAACCTCCTGGCTTAGCAAAGCTTCATTCTGCAATCAACTTCTTTGTCATGAGAATATCATTATAATGATCCTGAGCTTTGAGTCTAATGAATCTCTTATGATCAAAAGTTTCCTGTCCTTTCCCCTTCTTTGTTTTAGAAGCATAAAAAATCTAACAAAAATTGAATGAAAATCCAAATAAATTCCAAATGCATATTCTATAAGCTCTTACACACTTTTTCCAAACTAAGAAGCTCTTTGCCATGGATTTTTCACTAATTTTCTCAAAAATTCAAGATTTTTGGCATTTCCACAATGTGGAAGAAATCTATGGTGAAATGAGACAATTTCTATGGGAAATTATAGATCTCATTCGAAGAAGAAGAAATCCAACATTTTTAGGCTTTAAATCGACAAGAATCGCGAAGTAAGAGAAGCCTTAGGAAGTGCTTTCATGAGTTGAAGGAAGAAGTTTGAAGGAAGAAAATGGTGTGGAACCGTGGTTTCTGCAGTAAAATTGAGGTTCAACTGGTTTGGTACCTAGGCATCGGATTTTGGAGCTTAGGCTCCCTGTTCTTGGGAAACTGGCACTAAGGAGCCAACTTTTGGCGCCTAGACACCAGTACCCAATTTTAATTTTTTAAATAAAAGTGCAGTAAACCTAAGGCCTTCAAACCTTAATTTACTTGATTCATCATCATTTTGATAATTTTAACATCTTCCAAACTTCTCCTAAAGTTCATTTGCACAATCACACAATTCCTAAATACGAACAAGCCAAACGATTCAAGCCCACTAATACCAAATAACAAACTCATAAACATAATTTAAACACACAAACTTGTACAATAGTTCGATACAAACCAACAATCATCAATCCTAAATAGGCTTAATTAAGCAAATACAGACACACAAGCATAAAAATATGCAATCACACAAACACCTACAAATCAAAGTTCAACACTAAATCAAACACACCTAAATATTAGATATCAACACAAAGCACCCCATACTCGTAATTATTAACACTATTTTCCTCTACATTAACATTCATCAGTGATACAAAAATATGTTATAAAATGTAAAGTGAGAAAATTCTTATGCAGACTTATATCTGATCCAAGTGTTCTTCTGATACATCTTAATTTGGGCCTCCTAGAAATTCACCATATCATGAAATTTAAGCTTCATCTGCCGGTCCAGATGGTCAAATTGATCAGAGATATTGCTAATTTTGGTTAGAATATTTGTTATTTCCTCCTCAATCTTCTTGATCTTTTATGCAATACCTTTAATGCTCATCACAAGAAAACCATTGTAGAAAGTCTGGGCATCTTTGTTGATGAATTTATTTCCATCAAAAGCTCCAGTGTTCTTGCTTTCCATACTCCTTGATGTCATATTCTCAAGGGAAGTTGATTCTTCCACTCTTCTTCCACTCCTAAGTGATTAGAAATGTCAAGAAGATAGCCCCATCCAGGTTTATGGTGGTCTTAAAGGGAAGAAGTGAGTTCAAACTGAAATGGGGCAGTTTAAACTACAATGGGGAAGTTTTTTGAACTGAGTGCCTAGGTGCCAGATTGCGACACTTAACCACCAGACTTATCACAAACTAGCGCTTAGGTCCAAGGTTTTGGTGCCTAGGCCTTAGTGCCAAAATAAGCACCACTTTGCCTTAGGTCCAATTAATGTATCCCAAACTCCTCTTGATCAATAAATTAGTGTTTAAAGCCTCCTCTTATCATGTAGATCTCAACATAATAATAATAAATAATAACAATCAATCCACACAGATAACCACAGGTTGCCTCCCACGAAGCGCTTGGTTTAACGTCGTCAGTCTGACTTATCCAATGTTTATTCTAGTTGACTCAACATAAGTACTTCATCAAATATAGGCTTGTTTCCACTTATGTAAGGTTTCAATCTGTGTCCGTTTACTTTTAATATTCTTTCAATTTTTGGATCTTTAATATCCATAACACCATATGGATAGAATTTTATCAGAACAAATGGTCCCAACCACCTGAACATAAGTTTTCCGGGAAATAATTTCAATCTATTGTTATATAGTAAAACTTTTTGTCCAGTATCAAAATCTTTTCTTATAATTTTCTAATCATACCAAATTTTCATCTTTTCCTTATAAATTTTTTGCCTTCTCATAAGATTCATTTCTAATATCATCAAGCTCATTTAATTGTAATAATCATTTCTCTCTAGCATTCTTCAACATATAATTAAATTCCTTTACATCTCAGTAAGCTTTACACTTCAATTCAACTAACAGTGATAAGACTTTCTAAATATAAGTCTATATGGTGACATCCTACAGGAATTTTATAAGTAGTCCTATAAGCCCATAATGCATTATCAAGTCTAGCAAACCAATCTTTTTTATTAGGATTTATAGTCTTTTCTAATATTCTTTTAATTTCATGGTTCGAAACTTTAGCTAGACCACTGGCCTGAAGATGAGATGTTGTGGCAATTCTATGTTTAATTAAATATTTCTCAGTTAATCTTTCAATTCCTTTATTTTTAGAATGGCTTCTGATCACTCTCGACATTCCAAATGTGGTAAAAATATTTTTCCTTAAGAATTTTGCAATACTCTGAGCATCACAACGGGGTAAAGCAACTGCTTCAATCCATTTAGAAACATAATCCACAACTATTAAACTATACATATTTCCAAAAATGATACAAATGGTCCCATAAAATCCAAACCCCTACATAAAAAAATTTCAACTTCTAAAGTAAAATTTAGGGTCAATTCATTCCTTTTATAAATATTGCCTACTCTTTGACATCTATCATATGTTTTTACATAAATATTAATATCCCTAAATGTAGTAGGCAAAAAAAATCAGATTTTATAATTTTAAATGCAGTTTTATCCTCTCCAAAATGTCCCCTAAAATCAAATTATGATATTTTTGAATAATTTCTAGGGTTTCTTCAAATGGTACACATTTTTGAATCACTTGATCCTTACATTTCTTATATAAATAAGGGTCATCTGACAAGTAAAATTTTGCATCATGAATGAACTTCTTCTTTTGGTGGTTTGTTAATCCGTAGTAGTTAACTATATCAGCATATCAGAGAACACGCCACTTAAAAATAGTGTATAATTGTTCATTAGAAAAATTTTCATTTATCTCATCATCAAAATTTCCACAATTTTTTTGTTCCAGCCTTGAGAAATTATCAGCAATTTGATTATCATATCCCTTCCTATCAACGTCTTCAAAGTTAAATTCTTGCATCAGAAGGATTGATACACTAAAAATATATGCATTTTTAAACCCATATTTTATACCTATTTTTGGTGATATTGTACTTTCATGGAAGGTATTTTGATGTTTTCTTGCAGGTTGTTGATTTTTAGGGCTTGAAGCAAAAAGAAAGCAAAAAAGGATGAAATTTAGAGCCAAAATTGAGTTTTTGAAGAAATGCTCAGTGTCAAGGTCAGCGCCGATGGCACAGAATAATCTAACTCTAGAGATTTTTACGCGCCAGACCAACGTCGACGGTGCCATAGGCGGTACATACCACGTTTCTAGAAGGTTCGATGTATTTGAATGACTTTTTGAATAGTTTTTGGAGGCACCTCTTAGAGAACCAACCTTGGGCTCTATTTGGGGCCGAATTTCATCAGAAAATTGGCTCCTCTACGCTCATTATCATTCCATTCCACTACCATATTGGAGTCAATTAGTGATTTTGCTTTCATACTTTAGAGTTTTTGTGGTGAGATTTAGTGTGAAACTTTCTGTAAGAGTGTTGGAGAAGGAGAAAAGTAAGAAAGTTCTTCTTCCTGCATTTCTAAGGAAAGGCTACAAAGGATTTGCTTTGAGAAAGAGTTCCAGATAAGTTTGTTTGTTTCTTTAGTATTGTATGAACTTTCTTTTATATATGAAATTTCTATTTTATTGTATCTTTCTCATGAAGTCTTAGTAGTTCTCTCTAACTTTTCTCCTTCTCTGAGATATGGTGAAATAAAAAATAAAATGAATGTGCCCTAATTAAAATAAAAAATAAATTATGATGATTTTTAAACTCTGAACTTAATTTACTTTTTAGTCTGGCCAATTGATTTGTTAAAATATATTGTAAAACATATGATCCGGCAAATAGAGTATGAGTTCTACAACAGAGTGAGGATCACATTTAATTTCATGAAGGAGAAATTTGTTCATGAAATTAAGTACAAATAAATAGAAAAATATTCTTTGTTGGGTGTAAAATTAGGAATCTTTAGGGAGACAGACTAAAATTCCCAATTTGGTCTTAGTGTTTAAAAACTAAATCGAGAGTTAGCCTTCAGGTGGAGGGAAGTGGGAGCTCTGGAGTGGGAGCCGATATCCTCCTAGCCTAGCCACAGATTTAGAGACTAAACTTAAGATTAGCCAATGATTTTCTATGCATTGTATCAGGGTATAGAATTAAAATTGCTCCTATTTTGCACAATACATATTAAAAACATTTATCTCATCTCATTACACTAGAATTTCATTGTAGTGGGAAGGATGTTTTTTCACATAAGAAATCTTCATTACATAAACATAGTTAGTAGATTAGTATTTAATATTTAAAATTTGCATTTCCATTTTTGCTATTAGTTAAGTAATTTAGTTTGGTTAATATCTCAACATTCAAAATTAGTGATAGTGATTTTGTTTGATTTTTTGTAAATTTCCTATTAAAATTTATCATTGCTAACTTATACCTTCCCCGTGGGATCGATACTTGAGACTTAAATAAAAATTCTATTATTATTTGATAACGATACGTATACTTGCGTAGAATCCCATTATTAATTGCCTATAATTATATATTTTTTACACAACTTACTTTTCATATAAGGATCAATTGTTTGGCGCTGTAGTGGTGTCAACTTCATAAATCCTTACAAATAAAAATTTGGGATCAAGTTTTTGGCACCATTGTTGGGGAAGGTAACGGTTAAATTTAATAAAATTAAATAGTTTTGATAAATTAGGAAATTTAGATTATATATATATACATATATATATAAAAAAATATATTAAAAAATTATAAAAAGAAATTTAATTAAGATTTTATTTTTAAAGAAATTTTACCTTGCTTGTTTTATTTGTTTATGCGAAATATTGGATCTGAATGTTTAGTACCTTACGATTCAGAATTAGAACGTACTATTAGAAAAATTTGAAAACAATAAAGAGAAACTAAAAATTTGAAAGAAATGGCGAATAATATAGAAAATCCAATAAATGAAAATCGATAAAGACCTTTAAAAGATTATGCAAATCCGACAGCAGATTAACTTCATTTAACTATTCAAAATCCTAATGTTGTTGCTAATTCATTTGAGCTTAAACCTTCTATTATTCAAATGATACAAAATAATCATTTGGAGGATCACCTACTAAAGATCCTAACTTACATCTTGCTAGTTTTCTTGAAATTTGTGCTACATTTAAATATGACAGAGTGTCTAATGATGTTGTTAGGCTTAGACTTTTTCCTTTTTCATTAAAGGATAAAGCCAGTGCTTGGTTAAATTCATTAGCACCCAGAACTATTAGAACTTGAGGAGAACTATCACAAAAATTGTTGGTTAAATATTTTTCACCCTCGAAAACCACTAAGCGTAGAAATGATATTACATCTTTTTGTCAGTTTGAAGGGGAATTGATATATGAAGCCTGAGAAAGATTTAAGGATCTTCTTAGAAAATGTCCACACTATGTTTTGCCAGATTGGTTAATAATTCAAACCTCTTACAATTGATTGGTAGGATCATTAAGATCTATTATAGATGTTGTTGCGGGTGCATCATTAATGTCAAAACCTTTTGATGAAGCATATTCGTTAATTGAAGAAATGGCTACTAACAATTTTCAATGGCCCTCTGAAAGGGTAAATCCTAAGAGAATAGCCAGTACTCATGATTCTGATGCAATGTCTATTTTAGCATCTCAAATTACTGTTATTTCTAAAAAGATTGATCAAATAGGAGTGAACTATTTTCAAATACCCCCAGTAATAGAGGAAAATTCACTATGACAGATTATTAATACTCAACAGTTTTATGAAACTTTAAACGCTATAAATAATTGAAATAACAATCCCTATTCTATTAATTTTAACCCTATATGGAAAAATCACCCTAATTTTAGTTGGAATAATTATAATAATTTGGTGAATCCATCTGGAAATCTGAACAATCAAGGAAATCCTAGTTTTCGACCTTATTATCCTCTAGGATTCAACTCGAATCCTAACCCACAAGTTAAGGAAAAGAAGTTGACAATGTAAGAAGTTATGTTGAATATGGGAAATCAAATACATAATCAAGGGGCTGCTATTAGAAATATTGAAAATCAATTAGGACATCTTGCTACTGCACTTAGTAACAGACCTTCTGGAATTCTTCCGAGTACTATGGAAGTTAATCCAAAAGATCATAATAAAGAGCAAATTAAAGCTATTTAATTACGAAGTAGAAAATAAATTGAAAGAAGGATCCAAAGAGAAGCTGAAGTTGATGAAGAGAAGGAAGAAATGGAAAATGATCAACCGAAAAATGAACAAACACAGGTTCCTGTAGAAAAATCCTTACCTCCGTTTCCTCAAAGACTGAAGCAGAAGAATAAAGATAAACAATTTATAAAATTTATGAAAATCCTTAAGAAGTTAACGATAAATATTCCTTTTATTGAAGCTTTGGAACAAATGCCAAGTTATGTGAAATTCATGAAGAATGTACTAAATAAGAAAAGGAAGTTTACAGAACATAAGACCGTTGTACTCAATGAAGAGTGTAGTGCTATTATTCAAAAAAAGCTTTCTAAGAAATTAAAAGATCCTGGTAGCTTTACTATACCTTATGAAATTGGTGAAAAGTTTTATGGAAAGGCTTTATGTGATTTAGGAGAGAGTATCAATCTAATGCCCTTATTGATCTTTAGACGTTTAGATTTGGGAGAAATTTCCCCTACTACTATAACTCTTCAGTTAGCTGACCGATCAATAACTTATCCAAAAGGAGTTATAGAGGATGTACTAGTCAAAGTGGATAAATTTATTTTCCCTGTAGACTTTATAATATTGGATATGGAGGAAGATAAAGAAATTCCTACTATTTTAGGGAGACCATTTCTTGCAATAGGAAGAGTTGTAATAGATGTACAAAAAGGAGAATTAATAATGAGAGTTAATGATTAAGAAGTAAAATTTAATATAGCAAAAGCTATGAAAAATCATGCAATAGAAAAAGATAATAAATGCTTCATGATGAAAGTAGCGGGTACTTAAGTAATGAACAGTTTAAGAAAGAACTCGAAGATAAATTTAAGCAAGGAAAATTTTTTGAAAATGAAGATGAAGTTAAAGTAGAAGATTTGGATTATATTCAGGGAAAATTTGAAACGTTAGACTTGTTGGAAAATGATAATAAAAATCTTATTTCTTCAAATATTAAACCACCTAAACGTGAATAAAAAATATTACCTGCCCATTTAAAGTATGTAATTTTACAAGTTTTTGGTGCTGTAGTGGTATCAACTTCATAAATCCTTACATATAAAAATTTGGGATCAAGGACCCATTTAATTAATCTTGGTTCTGCATCATTTTTCAACATCAGATATCTTATATCCGAGTGATCAATATGCACAATACATTTAGCTCCAATTAGATAAGATCTAAAATTTTCAAATGCATATACTATTGTAAATAATTCTTTTTCAATAGTAGTATAATTAAGTTGAGTTTCTTCATAAGTTTTACTGTCATATTATATAACTTTAAAAATCTTATCATATTTTTATTGTAACACAACCCCAATAACATAATCACTCGCATCACACATTGATTCAAATAGTTTTTCCCAATCAGGTGAAATAATAATATGTGAAGTGATTAATTTTCCCTTTAATAAATTGAAGGCATTTAGGTATTACTTGTTAAGATCAAATATTGCATCTTTTTCCAAAAGATGACACAGAGGCTTAGCAATTTTTTGAAAATTCTTTATTATATTGCTTGTAAAACCCAGCATGTCCTAGAAAACTTCTAATTCCTCTCACTGTAGTAGAAGGAGGTAGTTTAACAACAACTTGTATTTTTTTTTTATCTACTTCCATGCCACTCTTTGAAAATTTATGTCCTAGCACAATTCCTTCTGCAACCATAAAAGGGAATTTCATATATTTTAACACATTGAATGTTACCTCTTGATCATTCACTCTCATCGTTAAATTTCCATTCTACATGTAAAACATAGCATGAGCAGTGGCTAGAAAAGGTCTGCTCAGTATGATGAGGATCTCCTTATCTTCCTCCATATCTAACACAATGAAATCAACATAGAGAATGAATTTATCCACCTTCACTAGAAAATCCTCTATAACCCCCCATGGATAAGTGATAAATCGATCAAAAATTTAAAGGGTTGTAGTGGTAGTGGCTTCCTCTTGTAATCTTCATCTCTTAAAAATAGACAATGACATAATGTTAATATTGGCACCCAAATTATATGAAGTTTTCTCATAAAACCTTTCTCCAATTGCACAAGGAATAGTGAAAGAGCTTTGAGTGAAGCTTCTTCTGAATGATAGCACTGCACTCCTCACTGAGTGCTACAGTCTCATAATCTTCAAACTTCCTCTTCTTGTTAAGTATATTCTTCATGAACTTCACATAACTGGGCATCTACTTTAAGTTCTTAGCAAACGAGATGTTAATGTTGAGTTTCTTGAAAACTTCCAAGAACCATGAAAATTGTTGATCCTTTTTATGTTTCTAGAGTCTCTGAAAAAATGATGGTGGTGATCTTTCTATGTTAATCCTAGTGGGTGAGACTGGTCTTCCTAAATCCTTGGAAATTTTTTTCATATGTCTTTGAGGTTCCACATTCTCTTTCTCCACCTCAGAATCTTTTTAGATCACTTCCTGCAATTCTCATCCACTTCTCAAATTAACGGCCTTTACATGCTTACTATTCTTCTCTTTAGGGTTAATCTCAGTGTTACTAGGAAGAGTTCCTTGGGGTTGACTGCTAAGTAAGTTTGCAATCTATCCCAATTGGTTCTCTATGCTCCTCATAGATGCACCTTGGCTTTGTAACTGATTCTCCATTTACAAAACAACTTCTTCTCCTTGAATTGTGGGTTAGGGTTAAATCTTGGAGAATAAGAAGGTCTCAGGTTCAAACTACTCTAATTGTTCCAATTCCCAAGAAGATTAGGTATATTACTATTACCCCCATCATTGTTAGTTTCCTACACCTTGATTGTTATTCTAATTCAAGTTAGGGTAATTTTTCTAATTGGGAATGTAATGGTTAGAATACAAGTTGTTTGTCCTATTGTTAATTAGATTTAGAGTCTCAAATGATGAAGTGTTAGCATTAACCAATTGCTTAAATGAGTTTTCCGTATTGACTTGGGATCCTTTAGGTTGGTTCATCCCGAACTGATCTAACTTTATAGAAATCACAGCTATGAGAAGTTAAAATTGAAAGGACATCCCTGTCATGTACACTTGCTGCCTTTATGGAGTTCACTCTCTCAGAAGAACATTGAATGTTATTTGTAGCCATATCCTCAATCAAAGAATATGCCTCATCAAAAGCTTTGTCATAATCGAACCACCAGCGGCGACATCTATAATAGACCTAAGAGATCCTACTAAACCAATATAAAATGTCTAAATTATCAACCAATCGGGCAGTACATGATGGGGACATTTCCTAAGAAAATTCTTGAATCATTCTAAAGCTTCATAAATCAACTTACCTTCGTACTGATAAAATGAAGTGATATCATTCCTCAATTTCACTATTTTTTAAGGCGGGAAATATTTACCTAGGAATTTCTGGGTTAAGTCACACCACATCTTAATTGATCTAGGTGCTAATAAACTTAACCATATTTTAGCTATATCCCTTAAGGAGAAAGGGAAAATCTTAAGCCTGAGAACGTCATTGGATACACTGTTATAGCAAAACCTAGCATAGAGTTCTAAGAAACGGGCTATGTGCAAGTTAGGATCCTCAGAACGGGTTCCTCCAAACTAGTTTTCCTGCACAATTTGGATGATAACATGTTTAAGTTCAAATTTGTGAGCTTTTATGATAGGGGGTCTGAACATGTAAGTGAATTTCATCCATCGTAGAGTTAGCATAGTCTCTTAATGGTCTATGTGCATCATAAATTGGTCCATGGGTTGGTTCCTAAATTTTTAGGTTGTTATGTGTGATGTTCATCATCTCTCATATGAGTTGTTCAAGTCTCTTTTGTTTTCAAATTTTCCTAATAGTTCTCTATAGCTCAGAATCATATGGCACTTGTCCCATAGGCCCTGAACTACACATACACAAACTAGAGAATCTAAAAGGTAAAATTCACACACAATCACATAAAAATATTTATAATTTCTCTTGGTTTTACAAAAATAGTAAAAATAATTTAAACATGAGCAATTAACAATAATGGTTTTTCAAGTTTAAGACCTAGAGGTTCAACTAAAATTCTCCAAAGTTAAATACACTATCATTCCCCGATAATGGCTCCAAAAACTTGATACCGCTTCCTCGTGCACTCACACTCTTGGGGCTCACACAAGTGTATTTTTCGTATCAGTAATATCAAATTTTTTAGTCTAGAATGTCGATCACACAGGAAACAATGGAATTAGACTTAAGAAAAACTCTAGCCTAATAATTTCGTTCCTAACCTAAAATTTATAACATGTTACTACAAACAAATCCTACAATATCGCAAACAATTTTAAAGATTAAATCCTATGGAAATCAAACTTAACCTTGTTGTTAGATTGATGGTTACAGGTTTTATAGGTACCCACTCTTATAATAATGTAAGTGAAGTACAAGAAATGTAAAGTATTAATTGTAAATTTGGCTGGTGAAAAATAGAAGTGACTCTCTTCGTTACCCATCTCTGAGTGCAAAAAAAAAGATAAGTTAAAATGACTTTAATTCCTTAAATTTCATTTTGAAACTATCAAAGAATATTTCCCTAACATTTGCATCTCTCTACAAAGCACATCCACCTTTACTCCATAATTCAACATGACCAAGCTAATTGATTCTACCATAGCTCTCCCGAGTCATTATGGTTCACAACACATTTTTACTTTTCACTTGGACAAAATGAAAAGTAAATGAAGATCTGAAGGTTAATCATCACATTAAGTCATTATGAAAATAATTTTGAAAACATTTTGCACTCATACTCATCCTACTCATTCATCACAAAGTAAGGTAAAGAGTCTTACTCAAAAAGTATGAATAACATACCACAAAGCTTCATTTGAAAATAAAATAATTTCACTAAATGATGTGTTAAAAGAAATACAAATGAAATACACAATCATTTATCTTCCTCTCCTTTACAACTAAAGATGATCCAACATGTGCTTCTATGGCTGCTGCTCCTGAAGTCTTTCCTTATCCTCAACTCAAGAAGAAGAAGAAGAAAGAACAAAACTCTCCAGCACATACAACCTTCTCCTTACTTTACCACTCAATTCTCCTCAAAATACTCACTTTAAACCTAACTTTCATCAATCCTAGACCTATAAGCATCCATGCGTCCTTCTTTACAGACATAGACATTATATAGACTTAAATTTTAAGCATATTAACCTCCCTTACCCGTCTTCATAACTTCCTACGACAAGGGGTCAAAATACTCAAAATTGCCTCAAGCAGTTGCTGACGCTTAGGTGTCAGTCTCTCGGTTTGTTAAGGAATGCATGGGTGCCTTGACGCCCAAAGGCGTGGCGTCTAGGTGCCAGTATCGCGGCGCCTTGGTGCTAAGTGGGTGGCGCTTAGCCGCCATCCTCTTGATTTTTCAGGGTTGAGACTGGCGCCTAGGCACCAGTCTCCTGCATGCTCTTTTGTTGTAAGTCTCCTCCACATTGCTCCACTTCCAATACTTGTTGTACCTACAATAAAAATATGAATATCTTTCTTTAAAGTGCAATTTCATCCATAAAAATGTGTAAAACATAAAGGAATTTAAGCATTCTTTTCTACACATCAATCGATACATGATACTCTTTAACCATATTATTACTTGGCATGTATACTTGAGCGATTGACCGTCTTCCTAGTAAGTTTTCAGCCATCAATCCTCTATCTATATTGAAATTTCCTATTGATAATATTTTTATTCTAGTGGGCTACTATATATTAACATATTTATTATTTTAGGTGACAACTAGAAGTCTTATGTCAAAATTGATTTTAACATTATATCATTTTTTATTAGAGGTAAGCTACGATAAGAAAGTGAATGCATTAACATATGAAACTCATGCACCAAAAAAGCGTCTATGGAATAAAATTCATAAGATAAAATAATAGGAAAATCACATGCCTTACATCATAAGAGTATAAAAAGAAATTAACTACAATGAATGAGAAAATAAATCATGAAATTTATTATTATGAATATAAAAAAAGAAGTACAAAAAACTCAAATTCAAGTCAATCGGTCTTTGTAATACATCATAGTTTTCTCCATTCAGTACAAGCTTCCATTGATATCTCACATATAAGTGCACTTAATCTCTCCCCAAAACCATCCCAAACTATCAATAGAGAAACATGAAAAAAGAATAATAGGAAAAAACTCTCTCGAGCAAACCCTATGGAGATACTCTAGAACCTTAAAGTCTCTCCTAAACCCTAGAGGCAAAGCCCCAAAGGAAAAAAGTGTATTAGGGTTTTTAAGTATTAGCTTATGTACTCTTAAACCTCAATTCCAAGACTAAAACTTCTAATTAGATCAAACCATGGAATCAGGCATATGCAAGCCTAGAACTGGCATAGGTGTGTTGTTGGGCAGCATGAGAAAATAGGTCATCTAGATAGCTATGTTGGTGCATGACATTGGAGTCACGAGAACAAATCATGGGGGTCATGGGCACACGGCAGGAGCAGTGTGGGAACACTTGGTTCAATCACAGGTATGGCTTCATCTTTGAACTTAAGCCTGAGTGCATTGATTTCAAGCATGGATGTGCTAGGCCAGAATTCTTTTTTTTTCCTCTTTTGGTTCTCAATTTGCCTCTTTTGCTCCCTTAAGTGACTTAATCTCTTGTAACAAATAAAACACAATTACCTTCCAAAAGTGTAATGTTATCGTAATTATGCAATAAAATATTAATTTATATAAAGAAAACTCTCACATATTTCATCCGCATCACCAGTCAGGGCCAAATGAAAATAAAGATCAAGTGAATTTGATATTTTTGGCCATATGTTATATGAAAGTGGCTAAAATATGACATTAGTGTCGGGAGTTGCTTTAGCCATCAAATGTTTTTCATTCAACAATTGTGTCCTAGCATTTTGAATGTTATAATAAAAGTATAATGGCTCCAATTTACCCACATTCCTCAAAAGAGCAACAATTTATATTAACAATATTTCTTTAATTTGTTAGCGGCGGTGTTGTTAAGGTAAGTCAAAACCAACTGCATCCTACTGTTCTTTATAATCCATATCATATATAAGTTTGGTGTTTCTGTTGAATAATATATGATAATGGTTCAACCTTCATAAGTATGATGATCAATAATTTTGTAATATAACATAGAATCAACTTAAGGTATTAGACATTTTATTACCCAAAGGAAAATGGATTAGTAGAGGCTTTCAATAAAATATTAGTACAAATTATGGAAAAGGATGTTGGATGATAGCAAAAGACAGTGGCATGATTAGCTAATAGAAACAATGCGGCCTTATCAAAAAATTTACAAAACAACGAATCAATCCACACCTTACACCTTAGTATATTGGTCTGAAGTTGTACTCCCCCAAAGTACAAATCCCCTTAGTAAGGATAGTTGTTAATGGAGCAATCACGATAGAAGAAAACTCATAACTCCTCTCAAAATAACTTACAGGTTTAGAAGGTAAATATCTATTAGTGAAATGAAACATTGAGCTGCAATAAAACAAAATGGTTCAAGCCAACCACAAACGGGTCCACCCTATAACTTTTTGAGTAGGTGACTGGGTCTTGGTTCTCCGGAGACCAATTTTACCCCACATAAAATAAGTGGCAAGTTGGGACCAAATTAGAATGGTCCTTTTGTAATCAAGAAGTATATTATGGAAGATCGTACCAGTGAGAGGAGTGCAAGAAAGAATGTTCTATGCTTCCAATCAATGGATGCTACTTGAAGAAATATTATGTATCCTATTTTTTAAGAGCATATTTTAACAATGAAATTCTATTCCCTAACACTCATGTAGAACTTATCTGTAACTGGGTAAAAATTTCAGAAAAAGATGATTGAGCATACTTCCAAATTAAAGCTTTCTTTGATTATTTGGATTATCTTTTAATTAATCTCATTCTTGGATTTAAGATGCTCTTTATTACCCTTCACAAGATTTAGATACTCGTGTATGCTTTATAGACATGCATAAATGCATAAGTGATACTATAACAAATTTAAACCAAAAAATTCCAAAGTAAAAAAATAAAGCATTTTAAAACTCTGAGAACTTGAACTGAAGCATCCATTTAGTAATGCTTGAACATAAAATAACCAAAGTCACTAAGACCTAAACACAAAAAAAGCCTTAGATTTGCTTTTTACAAAAGCACCACGCACATTAGATGGTTTTTTAGGACATTGAAAATAGACTTAAGTTAGGTCTTCAGTGATTATAATTGTTTGATGTGATTATGGTTTATTGTAACTATTTTGCTTCATTTGCTAGCTATAATTAGAAGGTTTGGGCGGCTTTCTTCGGTATTTTGGATGTTAAGATGACTATTTTAGTTGTTTTTTAGCATTCATTTTCTGCATAAGGCCGTGCTTAGTGGAGCAACAATTAAAAATATAAATGATTCTAACACTTTTTTGCAGGTGCTATAAATAAAGTCCTTGAGCACGACCTATAAAATAGGGGGCCTGGTGTTGTATCACAGGCTATATCCAAGTGGCATTGTTTATTTATGTTTGTAATATCTTTTGTGAATACTAACATTTTTTTTTGTAGAAATAATAGTAAACATTGGAATTTCTTTTCATTATTATTGTGTGGAGAGTTAGGGGTCATTTTTTGTTGGTTGGCTTTGATGATTTGGATTGTATGAAGTAGAACCAACATGATGACATAGTGATAATGAACTAAAGCATGATGACAGAGCAAGGACAAACCTCAACACAATACAATACAAAGATGACAATGAACAATACAATGCAAAGATAGGGATGAATCACTATGCAAGCCAAAGACCTCAATTCACTCAAATTGTGGTAAGACCAATGGTGTAGACCCAACACTTTCTTGGTACTAGGAGTCTTCCATCCTTTCTATCCCCTAAGCTGCTTGACAACCTTGAGGTTAGTTCTTATCGAGGGTTCTTTTCTTGGGGAGCTTGCACTCTTCCCTCTAGTATCATGTGGCTGAATTCTGCCATCTAACCAGTCATTTGATCTTGAAGTTTATGAATTTGTTGTTGCACAAATTCCCACACATACTCTAAGTTTTTTGTGTCTCCTAGATGAGTTACTTCTCTCTGGCATGCTCTCCCTTTTGTTGGTGAGATGATTCTACGCTTATCACACATTTTAGGATGTTGAATTCAATTATATCATGTTGATCACACTGAAGGCATAGAGTGTAGAACGGATGAAAAAAGTAAAGAAAGAGAAAAAGATGAAATAAAGTGCACAATAACAGAAGTTTTGATAGAGTAAATTTTGTAGTACTTTACTTGAGAGATGACCCCCCTAGTCGGGGGTATCTAGTGCAAAATTACATTTCTATCCTTATTCTAATAAGGATATTACAAGTTATTATGACACATTTTCACATTTGTAACTGACTCCGACGTTCTTTCATATTCATAACTGACATTATCACCGTTTCATATTCATAATTGTTTGAGAAGATATCATTTAATAACTCGTTCATATTGACATTCAGTCAACTGAGATCCTTTGGTTGATTGTCATACATTCGGTCGTTTGAAGTTCTTCAGTCGGCCCTTCCATGTAATCCTGAGTAGATGTCCTTCTGTTGTTAGGGTGAACTTGAGTCGTCGGGTAGAGGGTGTATCACCGTATAATCTGATGGGCAACTCTCTTTGGACATGGGGCATTCTCAAAGAATCAGAAAGATGTTCCACGGGGTGCCTTTTAGCCACCTTTGAGAAGAATGTCGGAATCGGCTGAGGGAGCATGTCATGAACAACTGTCCTTCAGAATAGGTGACTTCTAGTCATTTGTTCTGATGTACTTCCATTTGGTCGACTCAGTGTTTCGATCAAAAGAAATAACACTTGGAATTTTCGTCTTTTGACTATCCGGGTATATTGTACTTTAATATTCATAAGCGAGACTCATTGGATTTTCTCAAGATTCGTGTGATCATATTTTTGACGTACATAGCTCATGTTCGGCTTGTTAAGTAGCTCGTGTTCGGCTCGTTCGTTAATTAAACGAGTCGAACACGAACAACACTTTGTTCGCTCGTGTTCGGCTCGTTTTAGCTCGAAATAAAAAATATATATATAATTATTTATATAATAATATATTATACATATTATTTATATAATAATATATTATATATATTTATGTCTAAATTTAAATTGTAATTGCTCTTGTGGTAATGTGGTTCTGCGTCTTGCTTTGCATACATTTGGTTCAGGTTTGAATTCAATACTCTACATCTATTTTTTCAGTTTAATTTTAACGAGTCAATTTCGAGCCGAACATAAACACGAATATTTAAATCGAGCGGAACACGAGCACGTTGTTCATGAGCCATTTTCGAACATAAGTTGATTGCGAACACGAATAATTTTGAATGAGCTGAACAGATTTACAGCCCACATTCCTGCTTCTAACATTCAAATTATAAACTTATTATACATCAAAAGTTAAATGTGTATATTTACCGGCTAGCCCTAGTTTTTGTGAACGGAGTCCGGGAACATGGCTGCTCCGGCGTCGATCCGGCAGTTCAAACTGGCCAAGGAGAGCGAACTTAGGGTTGAGGTCGGCGCCGATTCTCCATTCCGCGTCCGCCTCGTTTCCGGCACCGCTGAGATTTTTGGAACCGAGCTTCCGCCGGAGAACTGGCTCTCCATACCCCCTCGTCAAAAGTTTGCTGTGCGCGCTTTCTCTTTCTTTCTCCGTTATTGAAAATATCCCAACCCCAGCTCTATATTGGAATTCTGTTTTCATTTCTTAGATTTTTACGTGGCATGGAGCTACTGTGGAAGTAGAAGGAACCAGCGAGGTCGAGTATGTTGCTGATGAGGTGAAGTAGCTGCTTCATGTTCTGAATTTTTTGTGGTAAAGAGTTGACATATGACACCTTTTTGTCTATTTTTGGGTTGTTTTAGACTCCCATGGTGAGTTATGTGAACGTACACGCGATACTGGATGGCAGGAGAGCGCGGGCTAAGGCATCGTCTAGTAACGACTTCGTTGCATCCCAGGTTTTATTCCATTTTCTTTCTTCCGTTTTGTTGTTCGGATAAATTGCGCACTTACCGTGTGTATGGAAGATGAATTTTAGAAGAAGCTAATACGAGAATTATCAAATCTTCTTAACCTAAGTGCGCAATTTATCTGAACAATTTCAATGCACCTATTGGAAGACGCATGTTCTGGAAAAGTTGCAAATACTTCTGAATGACGATTGAATTGAATCAATATTGCATATAGTTTGAATATACATTCTTTAGTGGTGAATGAATTTAAAGGATTGTTAGCTTATTCCTTTCAAGGATCACTGTGTTTTTTTTTTATTAGGAACTTTCACATCACCAAACATAACTCCGCGAAAATTACATCAAGGCATTATGTATACCTAATGATTTTATTTTATTTTTACGGATCTTCTCTATTTAGGGTCCTCGGGTTATTGTGGTTGGGCCCACGGATTCTGGGAAAAGTAGTCTGTGCAGGATGCTTCTGAGTTGGGCGTGTAAGCTGGGCTGGAAGCCTATGTTTGTAGATTTGGATATTGGTCAGGGATCCATTACTATTCCTGGATGTATTGCTTCCACTCCAATCGAAATGCCTATTGACGCTGTTGAAGGGATACCTCTAGAAATGCCCATTGTGTACTTTTATGGACACACTACTCCAAGGTGGATGGCTGGCACCTTTTTACTATTACGCCACATCTCTTGTTATATTTGTTTGCTAAACATGATGACACAATCGACTTGTGTAGTTTGGCTTAAGCTGTGGGTGACTGGATATGTTTTTCTCCTTCCTAATGGTTGATTCACAGCATAAATGGAGAACTATACAAGGTTCTTGTGAAGGAGCTAGCTCAAACACTGGAGAGGCATTTCTCTGCTAATGCAGAGTCTAGGGCTGCAGGCATGGTGATCAACACTTTGGGTTGGGTGGAAGGCCTTGGTTATGAGGTACCTTTGCTGTTGAAATAATGAGCTGTCTTATTCACATTGTAATATGAATAATTCTTAACATTAGTTTTCTTAATGATGGATGCAGTTGCTTCTTCATGCAATTGAGACTTTCAATGCTAGTGTTGTTCTTGTCTTAGGGCAGGTAATTTCTTCATTTCTCATGTAAGTTAATTGTTTTATCATAAGGTTGAAACTCTCTACCTTGCATTCTTATCCTTCACTCCTTATGGATGGAGCTGTGAAATGAATTTCTTACCATTGAGTAGTTTTGATAATTTTGTACCCTTTCATTGAAGATTTTCTTTTTCATGATGCTTCTTACTTAGATGATTTTTATGATTTTTGATCTAGAAGTGTAATATTTTAGTGAAATAAATTTAGAAGGAAATGATGTTGGGTAGATTGCACAATGTGGTGCTTTTTTATCTATTAATTTATTAATTTTTTTTAATGAATATGATGCAGGAAAAGCTCTATAGCATGTTGAAAGATGTAGCAAAGAATAATCCTAATATGGACATTGTAAAACTTCACAAGTCTGGGGGTGTTGTTTCAAGAAACCCAAAATTTCGGCAGAAATCTCGGGGCTTCAGGATTAGGGTACGTTATTTTCCTTGAGAGGATATTTGCCATGTGCATTTCATTAACTCTGCATGTTAATAAGATTTATTATTATATTTAAAGTTTATATCTACAGTTTTCTTGTCAATCACATTCAAACTTACTTCTATTTATATATCTATTGTACAAGTTGTCATCAAGATGTCCCCTTAAATATGAAATTACTTTGGGTTGTCCAATCTGTATAATTTTAGTTTTGAGAAACTTGTAATCTAACCTACAAAAACAAGAAGATTTCACCAGAGTTAGTTTGAAATAAAGCTTTGGGTTTAGATGACATATCTACTGAGATTTGTAGGGTTGGAAGGCATGTTGCAATGATTTTAGATAATAAATCTTTTCAGTAGAGTTTGTATGCATTAGAGACTGTCAAATGATTGGAGAGGAGATATTTTGATACAAAGATGTAAGAGTAAGCTGGCTGTTAAAATTGTGGTAATCTTATGAGCCATATTATAATGTTATAGAAGAGAGTAATGGATCGAAGACTTACAAAAATAATTTTTTTTTTACTGAGAAAAGTACCCTAAACCGAAAAAAGTACTTTATTTTTGTATAGTTTGTATGTGATGCATTACACATTTGAGCCATTTTTCAAGAATTAGTATGTGATGTGTGATATCTTAGGGCCTTAGTGTTTATAATGCATATTATGATTAGATTTTTAAAATTAATCATACACTTTCAGATTTGCTGTTCACAAACCCTTAATTTGAATAACTTTTTGTTCTTTTAGGTGAAAGTAAAAATAAAAAGAATTTGACATGAATGATAATTCAATTGTTGTGCAATCGAATCATCGGTTTGAATTTAGAAGCATGAATGCATTTGATTTAAAATCATGTTGTAGTTAAAAACATGGACCAAGCCTTGTATCAATACGAAGAATAATCTCCTTTCAAAGTTTTACAATCCTCAGCTGTAGTTTGATATGGCTAGAAGGAATTGCACTCAATCAAAAACTATTTCAATCAAATTAGAAATCAATTAGAACATTTTTTTCATAGAAACTTATTTTAATGATTATTAATTCTTCTCTTAATTACTAATAAAAAAATGAGTAACGATTTACAATCTGTTATGACTGTGCCTAAGAATAATTTAGTCTTTGTTAGCCTGAGGGCAGTTTATTCATCTCTCTTTTATTATTGTTTAGTATAAATATGACTAATATATTTAGGGTTGGGGGATGCATGAGATTGGGTTTTGAGTCTTAGAGTTAGGGTTTAGGAGAGATTTCTACCTTAGGAGAGATCGCCTGCCTCCTCTCGAATTGTAGGCGCTTATCATTATATTTATCTTGAATGTTTGATGTTCTTGCAGTAAGTATTATTTACCCAAATTTTTGTTTGAAAAATCTGTGTCTATTCCTATTAAATTGGTAATAGGGCATCAATCTTGGAATCTGGGAAGTACGGAAAGCTATCCCCCCAGAGAAGAGGATCACGACATACAAACTTCGTGAGGTCGTGACATACAAACTTCGTGAGATCCCAGTGTCTAGCAGTTTCACACCAAACTTGCTTATATGAATCTTGCATGATGTTTCCTTCATGGTCGAACCATGTGATACAACACAAAGAGTGCAAGTGTGGAAGCGGGCGACGGGATCGCGCCCTAATCTCGCGATATCATCATGATTTGAGCTATTCGGGAGCCAACCATGGGATTAGACGTACAGGGACCGAACCATGGGATCACAACACAAGGAAGCTAGCGATAGAATCACGGTTCCACCTCTAGATCTAAAGTCAAATGCGTTGATCCATTGCACCTCCAATATCTAAAATCTTCGAGGGAGTAAAGGAGGCTAAGAGAGTGGATACTTTGGAGGAGAAATTACAGGATAAATTTTGAAATAGAGGAATGTTTCTCGGCCATCGGGGGGCAGCTAGAGGCTTGGATGATAGAGGGAGATGAGATGATGTCCTTTTTCAATGAATCTAATAAAAACTGCAATGGGTATGAAGAGATATAGTCATTAAACTCATTGGAATAGAAATGTTGTTAGGGTCAGACAAGTTGAGCCAATGGTCCAAGTTCTGATGCCTTTGGTCTTTCTTGGTGGCTCGGGTTAGAGGTGGATTGGATTTATAGGATCTGGCTTGAACTAGCACTGAGTGGAAAGTAACTTATAGGGATTTGGGTTGAAGAAGTTGGGAGAAGAGAAAGCAAAGTCTTAGTATCATCAGGCGGGTGAGTTCGCCAGAGGCTAATAAATTTCCAGGAGATAGATGAGCAGTAATCTTTTTGTTAGTGGTGAGAAGGTAGCTTAGGTGGTTCACAACGGAATCTAGTGGTTATTGGAATTTTTTGCAAGCAAGTCTGGTAGGATGCCTTTGCAAATGGTAGGTGATGGGGAGACGAGAGGAGCTTTTGATGGCAACAGTAGTGGTATGGAAAGTATCATGAGATAAAGAGAGGTGGTTGGCATGTATGGTTTTAGAGAGACTGCAGGATGTTAGTGAAGGGATCATGTGTTGGGCTGGAAGCGTTGTGATTTTTTATGGAGGTTAAGGGGACAAAGAAGAGTGATACAGAGGGATTGGGAGTGGAACTTGAGCTTGGTCTATTATGCAAAATAGAGAGGGTGAAAGAGGAGACTTTTGGCTATGCAGATGGGAGAGGCAGAGGGTTTTTGGTTGGGTGTGAAAATGAGCGGTAGTAACAAATTAATCTTATTTTTAGGGTTTCTCTTTTTTAATAATTTTTTTTTTTTTGCATTATCATGTCGATGCACAAACTTGAGGCGAAAGATACTATAATATGTATAAGTGGCAGGTAAAGTGAGATTTTACATTTGTGGGCTTGATTTTTTATGTAAGTTGTTTCATTTTTGACACAATTGCTTAAATAAACTTTATTAAATTAATATACAGACACATAGAATTTTAGTTGTTAGAAATAATAGAATTTTTTGTTAGATCTAATTAAAATATAATATATATTTAATTAAGTAATAATAAAAAAAATGTAATAATATTAAATGGAGCAAATATATTTTCAACTTAATTAGTTTTAATTCTATTTAATGTGTAATAATAAAATGGATATTTTAAATTTATTTTAAATTTTTTAGCCTGTCTTGCAAAAGTTCGTCAATTAAGCACGTTAGTTTTTGTGTCATCATCTTGTACATGGAAAAATTTTATGTTTTGCTTTCATCCAATATATGGAGCAATATAGGTCTCAAGGTACTTTTGAATTCTAAAGGCGTCGACGGAGACCTTTTTGCATAGAGAACGATGTTCATATAATTCGTATCGTGGTTAAGGCATTTCAAATCAAATTTGTGCAATATTGTGTTCATTTTCCCCATTTTCATCCTTTTCAATTAAATTGATTGCGCTGAGTTTCTTTTGGCAATTTCAATTTTATAGATTCAACAATATACTCTATTTTGAAAATGGGCAGCATTTTAAATAATTTCATTTTATGTGGTACATTTTAAGCTAAACTTTCACGAAAGCATGTTCTGCCCTTCGTCAATGTCACCACACCCAATTGGGTTGAAATTGGAGTAGGTGTGTGGCTCAACAACCTAAGTGATAGGTGGCTGGAAGACATTTTCTATTTTCCACCAGCTAGCAATAAAGTCACGAATATAAATGGTTACCTCATAGGAAAAATAACTTTGGATGTGATAATTTTTGAGGAGTTAAATTCGTCACTCGAGGAATTAAGTACCAATTGGGCGTTAGTCTGATAAAATTTTAGGCTTATATCAAGCCTTTAGGTTCGTCCAAGTGGGCTATTTGGTTCCTAGTTTGTTCAGTTTAAGTTAATTAACTAAATTAAGGCTTTATAAGTGCTTTAAGCTACCCAGAACTATGGACCTGATTTTGGGAGGAGCTGTAAGTCACCAATTAGTTATGTGCGCCTAATTTATGACTTGAGCTAGCTCAGTTGGCTTAGTTTTATGAGGACTGCACTTTGTCAGGGTTAATTGTGTTGGATGGTATCAATTAGCTAAGCCACTTTGCTTAGGGAGCAGGTCAATTATGCAAAAGTCACATTGAATCTTTTAGTAAGTTGAAGGACTAGTTTTGGTTGATTTCAGTTCAGTCGTAGTAGTAATTATGGTCCGGGCCATCAACTAGGGGCTTGTTGGTTTGGTGGAGGTCCAAGTAAAGTTTGGTATATACTTAGTTCTATGAATTAGTGATTGGTCAGGAGCTAATGATCTAATGAGGGACTAATGGACTTTGGTCATGGCTTATAAGGTTTACCGAAGGCATTATGATATCCATCACATAATAGGGATAATTTGTGACTATTTTGAATAATTGTGCCAACTTTAAGGTAATCTGCGCCTGAAGGTTGGCCAAGACCCATTTGTTGGTTAACTTGTCACCATGGTTGGTTTTGGATAATTTGCTGTACATGAATTGGGCTGAGTTAGTTAGGATTTGGATTAGATTAATTAATATGGTGCTAGACTTAATCGAAATCTCCCTGAGTTAATTATAATGTATGAAGTCAACCAGGACCAAACTAAGTCTAGCTTGGGGGCATTGCACTAAGAAATATTGATTCGGACTATTTAGGAGTCCACCAGGTCAAAAGAGATTTCTTAGGACTGTTTATCAGTCAATTGAAACCAACAAATAGGGACCTTCGACCATGTGAGAGTAACCAGGTTTGCTCATGACCAGTTGCAGATCAACTGTAACTCTCATAGGATTATTGAAGCTACATGGCAATACCATTTAATGGTCAATTGAAGTGTAAGGGATGTTTGCGTTTTGTCCATAGTTTGAGGAGTTGGTTTCTTTTAGACCAACATGCGCTTGAGATTTTTGTCGTTTGAGGACCATATTTAAATTACACGAGTCGATTTCATTAGGTTGGTTGACCAAGGAGGTAAAAAAAACACTCAACAATAGAAACTTATTCATATTTTAAATTACATTTTAATCAGTTTGTGTGAGTCTCAATCTTGAGGATCAGTTCAAACTTAATTTTTGTTTGATTTTGAGTCAGTAATTTATAATTATATCTAAGCCAGCTTGAATTTTTGTAGCATTTGTAAGAGATAATCAACCAAATTAGTAATTTTTTTCTTAACTCATGCTTCAGCTCTTCTGCTCAAATTCTATAACAGTTCCAAATTCTTCATTTGATTACTAATATCTTGAAATAATTTCTAACTAGGTTGAGCTAGCTTGAGATTAGTTGTTTAGCTGAACTTTGACAAATGAGTTTTGGGCGGCTTAGTAGAAATTGACTCATTGATAACACTTGTTAAACTTGGATTAAGATCCAATTATTTTAGTTTTGTCGTTTTAGGATCATATTTAAATTTCTTAAGTCAATTTCATTAGGTTGTTTGACCAAGGAGGTCAACAAAAACACTCAACGATAGAAACTTGTTCCTGTTTTAAATTACATTTCAATCAGTTCGTGTGTGTCTCGATCCTAAGGATCAATTCAAACTTAATTTTGGTATGATTTTGAGTCGGTAATTTATAATTATATTTAAGTCAGCTTTAATTATTGTATTATTTATAAACTTGTTATAATATTCAGGAAAAGAGATAATCAACCAATTAGTATTTTTCTTAATTCATGCTTAAACTCTTCTGTTTGAATTCTATAACTGTTCCGAACCCTTCTTTTGATTATTAATATCTTTAAACGTTTTTTACTTGGTTGGGCTAGCTTGAAAGATGTAGATTAGTTGGTGAGCTGAACATTGACAAATGAATTTAGGGTAGCTCAGTAGAAATTGAATCGTTGATAACATATTGTGTTAAACTAGGATCAAGAACCAATTATATTAGTTATGTTGGAATTTACCAAGCTATTGAGATCAACTCATTTATATCATTTGTGAATATAGGAAAAATATGAAAACATCTCATCATATAAAATTAAGCTACAAGAGGTTTTTGAGTTGCATTGAATCTCAGATGTAGTAGACCAATCTACTACATAAGGTAGGTATCCCTTTGCAAGGCGTCAACCAACGGCTAGTAATGAGCTTTTGAGATTGTGAAGAGAACGGTAGGATGTTCTTCAAGGATATGTACTATGGAAGTATTGAACTAAATCTTAGAAACACGTCTTCTAAACTTTGTCATTTTCTCTTCTTCTTTGATGTTCTTGGGTAGGAGAAAGAGAGTATAAATTGGAATGAGAATTAGGTGGACTGTTATAAATACAACAAAATTTCGATCACAGTGATAATGCCTAGTGAAGGATATAATTCATGCAAACGGCTTTTAAAGCGGAAGGAAGAATCAAAGCTTCCAAGAATGCACAGTTTTTTTTTCCACAATGTAGATCATATTATCTAGAGTCTCTTTACTGTCCGTTCAAGTAGAGCACAAATGGAGGTGTGAAAGGGGGGGATGAGCAGTGTAAAAATCAGTGAGTGGATGGTACCTAATGAACGGGGTTGGTTGATGAGGTTGTAAGTGGATGGTTATCGTTCAAATAGGCTCGACCCTTCTAAACTCATTCTCGATAGGGCTAACTCATTATGGATGTTTAAATTGGGAGGGTATGAAGGATTTCAACTTAAAAGAGTCTCAAGTCAATTTCTTATTGCATTAAATCAATTCAGAATATTCTCACGAAGAAGCACAATTGCTCATGAATTCACAGAGGAGATACATGTTCAAACCATTAATTTTTTAGCATAATTATCATATAACCCAAATTATTTTAAATTAGGTCGAAGAAAAGTGGAACAAATTTAACTGCAGTGTTTTGTAGATTTAGTCTTACCCATCTTCTATCTAAACAAGCTTCCTCTCAGCATCTTTCTTTTGAAATTCTGAGCTCTTTGACTGACCCTATCACTTACTAGGTAGAGCTATTTAGCCATCATGAAGCGTTGGTAATTTTAAAAATTAATATAAGGTGTCACATTATTAATTTTCTATCAAGTAATGATTCTAAATGTTGATGTGCCCTGTCAAGAGTTGGTTCTTTCATAGTATATGTTGAGGTTATGTTTACGAGAGGGAACTTATTTGTGGCAGTTTGTACGAGTTCTGTCCATCTGTTAGGATTTTCTCTGAACATTTTGTTGAGTCGCAAGCTGTTATTTATGTTAGAAAGAGAATTTATGGATACCGCCACAGGATTAGCTGTTGCTTTTTTGTGGGCTATAGCTTTTGTAAGTTCAATCCTTTGATTTAGGTAAAAAAAAATTTTTTCCCTCCAAGATGCAATTCACTTATTCAGTTGTTTCGTGCTCACTTTAGATCATTTGAATGCCACTTGAACCTGTTGTCTTTATATTGTTTTAGTTAAACTCATTGTTTTATTGGAATTCATAACCAAAGCCTGATAAATATCCCTCGCAGGAGTACTTTTATGGCCTCTTCAATGATCTGTCTCCGCATTCTAATATCGTCAGTTTCAGTGATATAACTGTTTACAGAATTGGTGGTGGTCCACAGGCCCCACGTTCAGCACTACCAATTGGAGCTGAGCCTGTAGCTGACCCTACTCGGCTGGTTGCTGTTAACATAAACAGAGACTTACTTCATTTGGTTCTTGCTGTTTCATATGCAAAGGAACCAGAGCAAATAATCTCTAGGTAATAGTTATACTTGCCTTGAGGGCTCTTATGAATTTTATAGATGAATCCACATTAAATGATTTTGCATTCTGTATGGTAGTATAGGTCTTCACTTTTGAATAAGATGCTTTCTCATCTCACTACATGTCTAACTTCAGCCTGATTTATTGAAAATTTGACCCTATAGTAGAGGTTTATGGGAGAAAACATTAGATTTCAATGCCATGAATGAAAACTCTATCCACTTTTCCACAGATTTAGTTTAAGAAGGACGTGGTCAGCTTGTCCATTGTGGCATCAAGGTGACAAACATAAGTCATCGAAATGATCTTTGGCTATTACATAAATCAATTTACTCTCCTATCCTCGCTTGGCTAGGTATGTGGCTTTGTGTTGCCCATTGCCTTCTCTGCCACGTTCTCTGGAATGCAGCATTTCCACATGTTGAATCCAAAAATGTCCAATGTGTCACTCTCAAGAAATAGAATGTTGGACGGATGAGAGGAATCAAAAAGGAGAGAAAAAACAAGAAGTATAGCATAAAATAACACAAGTTCTCAGAGAATAATTTCAATACTTCATTCTAGAAGAAATCACCCTCCTATTTATAAATCATATTGGGTGTCTTGCAAGTTACATATTTTTTCCTATATTAATAGGAATATTACAAATAATTAATGAACTTCTTTATATTTGTAGGTGACTCCGGGATCCATAAATGACGTTGGGGCCATTCCATATTTGTAAATGTTAAAAAGGAGAACACTTAATGCCCTATTGTTGTTGTTATTTAGTCATCATTCTTGGGAGAATCCTTAGTAAGGACCTACTTCTCATTAGGGTAAACTTGGACCATCAAGTAGAGGGTGAGTCATTTTAATCTAATGGACAACTTCCATTGGACATAGGGTCTTCTGAGAGGATCGAAAAGATACTGCGGTATCATTTGGTTGTCTCTGTGAAGAATTACAAAGTCATTCAAGGGAGCTAGTTGTAGTTGTCCATCCCTTGGATTTGGTTCCTTCTACTCTTTCGTTCGGCAGAACTTTCGTTCAGTCGGCTTGTGGTTTCAGTTGAAGGGAATGCATTTGTCGTCTGTCTTTTGACTCTCAATGCAATCCTTTAGTGTTTGCTCAGCGAGATCTGTTGAACTTCCTTGAGATTCATGTGGTAGTTTTTTTGATATGCATAGTTAGTTCATTCTTACTTCTTCAAAGTAGCAACTGCGATAAGAATAAGAGTAAATGCATAAATTGACTTATTTATTGTGTAATAAGTACTTCTAATAAATAACTCTCTGGATTTTCGTGCCTTTTTTTTTATAAATAGGGCGTGAGCATCACTTTTCAATCACCATTTTCGAATTTTCATCCCTTCATTCATTTTTTAGAGGGAATTGAGATGGCAAGTGGGAAGAAACCGGCTAACGAAGAAGCTATGTTGAAGGCCTTCGAGCTTTTGACTGAATAACTCCACCATCTCGTGGGTGAGAAGAAGAATCCCGAAAGTACTCAGCTGACTCCTTAGAAGATGCCTGAGAATGAGAGCTGACCTGTAGGAAAGAGGTCAGAAGGTGAAGGATGATCAGTCGACTCAAAGAGATCAGGAGAAGGGACTTGCCAGAAGGGGGCAAGTTGGTAAGGCAATCAGTGTTGAAGAAACAGAGAGTAGAGGAGATGACCGAGTGGTCTGACTCGTTGCCACTCCATGAGGTAGTGGCAGGAGTGATGTGCACATCACCGATGCACTAGTCCTTGCCTCATATCTAATCCACCAGCGGTCGACTCATCGTCGGAACAACAGCAGATGCGGGCAGTTGTGGCAACAGAGGTCTAGCCACACGATGGTGTAGCTCTCTCTCCTTCGGTTGGCGGGGCGAGCCAGGCGGATGTCTTACCGCCTTCTGGCGAGAGGCTCTATAAGTCAGAGATAGAGATAATAATCAGTGAAGAAATCTCTTTCTTATAAGATAAATTAATGCCTATTCTCATTCTTGACATCTCATTTTTGCAGCTGAAGCCGTGCATATCATTGATTTCCTGGACACGAAAGTCACCCACCTCCCCTGGTAGTCATGAGACCTTCTATTGCGGCTCCTGGTGGAGGTGCACTTGGCCATCTGTCGACCCCGACGGTTATTTGAGAGGGAGACTGATGGACGGTGGGTTACTGGGGTCTGTTGGCTCGCTGCATGGACTAAACAGTGAACTCTGCTTGGAAGGCCGACCCAGAGGGAGGCTGCCATATCAGACCTCAAGGAGAAGTTTGCGATTGATATGGTGCTTTCCGAGTTGAGGTGGCAAATCTCTAGATTGAGCTGGTAGAAATTCGGGCGACCAGCTCGATCTCACGGGTCCGAGCGGAAGAAGAGGGTGTAGAAAAATTTAAGTTTGAGGGACATTCGCTGTATTCGAGTCTTGTGAGTTGGGCCTTGGTGCTGCCTGAGGCGGCTGAAGACCCTTCTATAAAGTATTGTCTCAAATAAAAAATTAATTTTTTTCAATTTTAAAAATTTTTAATCATTGCATTTTCTTGATTTTCGCATCAATTTGATGTGGATTTCTGAAGTTCAAGGTACGGATTCGAGGCGTTATAAATTCCTTGGCTACCTTATATTTGCTGAGCTTTATCACTACTGGACGAGTCACCACCTCTGTAAATTAGTTATCAAGACTTGGAAACCAAAGTTTGAGTTTTGCGACAAAGCATCTGAACGCTTCTGTTGGTTGGCTTTTTAGGGTACTCTAGTTCCTCAAATATTGTTTCGATGCGAGGTGTGTCGATCTTCTGAGTTCCCCCTAGTGTTGCTTAAACTTGGGGTCATAACCGTAAGATTAGCAAATATTTTTCTCAACATTATGGAAAAGACAAAAGTTGTAAGTATCGAAAGTATAAAACTTCTTTTATATTTTTCTTGTGTTAGTAAAACGTAATGGTTTTAAGGAAAAAAGATTTTTTGAGAACATCCCCGCTCCACATTGTATGAATCATTTTCTCGGTGCATGACTTTAGCTTGTAGGCTCCTTGGGCGATTTTTTTATCAATGATGAATTGACTTGTCCAAGTTTAATTAATTTTGTCAGTCGATTGCCCTCGTACTGTTGGGTCGGCTTTCTTCAGAACTAAATAGTCGAGTAAGTGTCTTTTGTTGGACGTTCTTATTGTAGTATTGAGCAAGCACTCTCTTTATATCTTCCTGTTAAAGTGCTGCATTGGTTCGTCTTTCTTCTAATAAGTTGAGTGCTAGCATCATTCATTCACCGTTTGCCTCATGACAGCTGGTGAGATTATCTTCATTGAAAGAGGTGGTTGCGTCGACTCTTTGACTATGGTGGGCATTTCTTCAAGGTTTTTTCATTATAGGAGCAACGAAGTGGGTGACATTCGGAAAAATTTACCTTCAATGATGAGCTTATGCAGCTTTGAATTTGACCTCCTTTGATCTGTTATTTCCTATAGGATCTTTCGGTCTCTAGATATTGGATGAATGGATCCATCCAAGTTTTTGTGCTTTCAGCTTCCATCTCTATGGCTTTTGGTTCTTCAATGGTCGACCGGAGAAGCCTTTCAGACGCCCTCTCTTCAAAGCAAGTTTTTTTGATAGAATGTCTGCTTCTTGATTTTTTTCCCGACTGACATGTTCAATCCGGAATTCTGTAAGCTTCTCTATCTCCACCTTTGCCTTGTTCAAATATTTGATCATCCTCTCTTCTCTGGCTTCGAATTCTCTGTTGACTTGATTAACTATCATTTGTGAATCTGACTAAACCAGCAGATGTCGAATGCCTATTTCAAGGGTTAAGCATAGACCGACCGCTAGTGCTTCCTATTATGTTTGATTTTGGTGACTTTAAACTCGAGGACGTGTGAGTGATAGAGATGTTCTTTAGTCAGATTGCTCAGCTCCAGTTTGATTCTTGCTTTGGTCTCGCTCGAGGCTCTATCAATGTGCAAAGTCTAACTTCGATCCCCGACAACAGCTCCTCCGCTTGATTTGCCTTGTTCGAAGAATTCTACTAGGAAATCTGCCGCAGTCTGATCTTTGGTCGTTTTTCTAGAAATGCTGATAATGTCGTATTCACTGAGTTTCACAACCCATTTCAAGAGCTGATTGGAGTGTTCCGATCTAGTGAGTACGAATTTGAGTGAATGGTCAATGATGACCCTAATCTTGTGCGTTTGGAAATGCGGCCGAAATTTGCTAGTAGAGACAATTAGAGTAACTGTTACTTTTTCCATAATAGAATACATGATCTCTGCGTCTATAAGGGCCCGATTGTTGTAGTAGATGGGGAATTATTTCCCAGCTCCTCCTGGACCATGGTCAAACTAATGGCTTTTGGCCCTACTTCCAAATATGGAGTGTTCTTCATTTTATTTCGGGCTTTACAAAAGTAGAGGTGAGGCTGGTGATTATTTTAAGCTTTGGAATGCTTGCTCACATTTGGTCGACTTTTCAAAACTTTTAGCTTTTATCAATATTTTGAAGAATGTTTCATATATATCGCCCGACTTTAAGATAAAACGACAGAGTGCTGCTATCCGAATGGTCCGCTTTTGAACTTTCTTATATTTTGAGAAGGCATATCGAAGAGCGCTTTTAGGGCCTGTTTGGGATTACTTTCTGTTTTCTTTTTTTTTTTTTTTAGTCTATTTTATTTTGGTTTTATTTTCTATTTTATGTTTTTATTTTCTATTTTATGTTTTTATAAAGTGCATTTAGTACTGTTATGATTTATAAGTTTTTAAAAATAAAAAATATATAAAATATATTTGGTTGAATATTTTTTTTGAAAAAAAAAATTATATTTCTATAAAACAATTGGGCCCACATGCGCTTTAGTATTAAGCTCTGCTGCTTATGGCGTGTACGTCTTCTTTGTTCCACCAAATACGAAGAATTACCTGTGGGGGGTGGCGACAGTGACAACAAGCGGAGGGCAGCTAACAGTGGCATGCAGGCGGCCGACAACGGCTGGCAGCCGGCGTCGGCCTGGGTGGGCGGCGGGGCTCGTTGTTTTTTATGTTTTAAAAATGGCTAAAATATGTTTTTTCTGTTTTGAGTATTTTAAAAATAGTATGCTCAAAAAAATAAAAAACAGAAATAAAGCAAAAAACAGATTAACACTTTTTTTTTGTTTCCTATTTTTATCTTCAAAAAGAAAAAATAAAAAACAAAAATTGCCCCAAAACAACCCTTTACCTTCTCGGGGTTGGGCCTTTATTTCTTCAGGCGTAACGAGATCCAAAGAATTTTTCGGTCAATGCTTCATACTTAAATTTCAGTTGATTTAATTTCATATTATATTTTGTGAGCGTTTGGAATGTTTCTTTCAGATTGCTTATATCTTGTTTGATCGACCTACTTTTAACTAAAACATTATCAACATAGGCTTTAATATTTTTTTTTCTTCCTGTTTAGCAAAGATTACATCTAGAAGACACTGGTAGGTAGCCTTAGCATTTTTTTGCCCAAAAGGTGGCCTTCACATCGATGCAAAGATTACATCTTTGCATCGACCAGGTGCATCTTGGTTTGATAGTAGCTATAAAAAGTTTCCAGAAAGCTCACGACTTAATGCCCAACTTTACAATCCAACAGTGCTTCGATCCTCGTCTCGGGGTAGTCGTCCTTGGGGAAAGTGAAGTTCAGATTTGTGAAAGTCCACACATATTCTCCATTTGTTGTTCAATTTCTGCACCATGACCACATTGGACATCCAGAACGGGTATTGCACCTCTTAGATGTCTCCCGCCACTTTGGGCTTCAATACTTACTCCCATATTGGTCTGGGTAAAGTCATGGCCGACGTTCTAATCTTTTGTTTTATTGGTTGGGCGATTGAATTGACGGTGAATTGATAGCATGCCATGTCTATTGGGATGCCTGACATTTAGACAACTAACTAGGTGAAGACATCTCGATGCTCTTGGAGAGTTCGGATCAACAAGTCCTATGCCCAGCATTAAAACTCTCATTAATTAAAAAAAATTACCCCTTTGTTGAGGGCAGCGAAAATCTCAATTGTAGTTTCGTCGATTTTGAGACCCCCTCTTCGTTAGTGCCAGATGTCCAACATTTCTTGCTCCACATTGTTGAATGCCCGGAGCTAGCATGTTTGAATCTGCTCTAGATTGCCCCAAATGGTCACTATCTCCCTATCACATGGAAACTTTATCGCCACGTGGTTGGTGGATGCCAGTGCTCTGAAATCATTGAACAATGTGTAAACGAAGATCGCGTGTAGATAGTTGGTGCATCGACCACCAGAAAGTCATCCATATGGGTGAATTGGCTATCAACTTCTTCCTAGGGAACTAACAGTCCAATAATACATAGGGTCTCTTTTCACTTGCCAGAAAACCTATATAGTGGGCCGATCGGTGTACCTACGCAGTCGGCCGAGAGGTGCATTTTATCGAAGGCTAACTTGAACAATATGCTTCTTAACTGCCCATGTCAACCAAAATGCTACCCTATGGTAGTTATTAATCATCGTCGTGACAACCACGATGTCGTAAGGATT
>NEWO01000246.1:876432-892200 GCA_003013225.1 Phalaenopsis aphrodite | reverse complement strand
TGAGATGGCATATAGCTGACTCAAAGGAAGCTATGTGATCGACCGAATCACTCCAACCCTTGTAGGTTTTCAAGGATGGAAAATTGAACTTCTATGGGGGCTCAACTTCAATGATCTGATTGGAAAATGCATTCTATGGTTTGTGTTAGTCTTCCATTCGCCCCCCTTGTGGTATGTTCCTTAGCATGAACCCAACACTTTTTGATACTGGGATTCTTCAACTAATCCGACTCTTTGAGCCGTTCGGTGGCCTTAGTGTTCAGGTTATTCTTGAGAGTTTAGTTCTTATGGAGCTTATGCTCATCCCTCATGCACAACTCGGCTCAGTTCTGTCGTTTGTCTCACTTTTTGGTTTTAGAATTTCTGAATTTTTTGTTGCACAAATTCTCGAACGGACTCCATGTTCGAGGTTTCTCCCAAATTGGTTCCTTCTCTGTGGTTTACTCCTCTTCTTATTGATTGCATGACTACATGCTCATTGCATCTTTTAGAATATTGAATCCAAAAATGTGCAATAGATCACACTCAAGGAATAAAGCGTTAGACGGATGAGAGGAGTTGAAAGGGAGAGAAAAAGAGAAGTGTGGTGTATAATACCTAAGTTCTCAGAGAATAATTTCAGTAGTTTCTTCTTGAGGAAATGACCCCCCTATTTATAGATCATAAGGGGTGTCTTGCAAGTTACATATTTATCTCTATTTTAATAGGAACATTACAAATAATTAATGCATCTTTCATATTTGTAACCGATTCCGAGATTCATAACTGACGCTGGTGTTGTTCCATGTCTGTAACTGCTAAAAAAACACTTAATTACCTTCTTGTGTTGTCATTCGGCCATCTTACAATCGTTCGATTGGCTAGCAAGTCTTCAATCGATCTTTTTGGGAGAATCCTCGGTAGAGGCCCACTGTCGTTACGATGAACTTGGACCATCACGCAAAGAGTGTATCACGATAATTTGATGGACAGCTCCCCTTGGATAAGGGGTCTTCTGAGAGGATCAGAAAGATACCGGGGGGGCCCTTTGGTCGTCTCTTTGAAGAATCTCGAAATAATTCAAGGAATCTAGTTGTAGTTGTCTGCCCCTTGGATTTGGTTGCCTATTGCTCTATTGTTCGACAGAACTTTCGTACGGTCGGCTCGTGGTTCCGACCAAAGTGAATGATATTTGGCGTCTATCTTTGGACTCCCAATGCAATCCTTTAATGTCTGCTCAGTGAGATATGTTGAACTTTCTCGAGATTCGTGTGGTCATATTTTTTATGTACCCCACAACTAGAACATTAAATTTCATTAAATTTATTCTCTTCATAACGTGAATGGCTGAAGTCAAGTTGTAGAAACATCAAATTGATGCATTTCTCTTTTCCACTGCTGTTTTATTGTGAGAAATCTGAATTCTATTAACAGTTGCTTGATTTGATTGCAGTAATGTAGCTGGGTTTATCTATGTCACGGACATCGACATCCAAAGGTAGCAATAAGCACATAATTTAGACGCCTTTTATTTTGTTATGTTTTTCTAGTGCATCAAGATGAAACTGTATAAAATTTCGTTTGACAATGTCAATGTTACAGGAAGAAGATCACATATCTTGCACCTTGCCCAGGTGAGCTCCCAAGCAAGCTGTTGATTGTAGGAACTTTGACATGGTTGGAAAGCTAACTCTTTATACTTTGAAGAAATGCAATCGTTTTATTTAAAGCTCTCTCTCTCTAAAAATTTACGTGGCATTCTGCTGTTTCATGTAAATTATTGCTTGTAAACTATGGGTAAAATCACTTGACATACTGTAATGTCTATATGTTTGAACATGTTTCAATTGCATATTTTGTAGCTTAGCATTGTATACATTTGGACCAAATATTTATAATTTTGAAGTCATTTATATTCATTTTAGGTGAGTGGCTCTCACAATTATTCCGAAAAGCATTAACTTCATTTTAAACTTAGTGCAGGCTATAAGATAAAAATTTGTATTTCTATGATTATAAATATTTTATAAAATAATAGTTTCACATCCTTTTTGGGAAGCAACTACTTAAGAGCACAAATTATATGTTATCTTTTATCCATTGAAATATTTTGGCAACAGAAGTTCTTTTAAAAAAGCTATATAATTGTAATTTTCATATAAATTTTTTTTTCTTCAAAACTTTGATCCCATGCATGCTTATATTACAATATTTTTATTGTATCATAAAGTGGTAAGATCATGCAAAAAATTGAAGTAATGGTGCATAAACTGGAAACTAGTACAAATACTTAAATTATAAAACAAATCAAGCCAATACGAGCAGTATAATGCTTTCTCTGAAAAACTCTCCAAGCTTTGATGATGGGACTAATTGAGATTTCTATAAGAATTTTATATATTTTATATTTGCATTATCTCAAGTTTAGGATTTGATAAGAAAGTTTTTAGATCAAGTACTTTGCTAGAACACCCTAAGTTTTTTAAATAATAAAGAACAATTAGTAGATCATATTGTATGATCAAGATTATATGATATAATTAATTTAAATGGATTCATATCAAATCTTTTGTAAGTCATAAATCTTAATTAGATGTAACTATTAAAAATAATTGTATAATGTGATAGTTTACAATATAGTTAGTTTAAATTTGAAAAAATCTAATTAACATAATTTAAATTGTTAGTTGAATAGAGATTATTATTTTTTTATTTTATAGTAAGTCATACATTGTACAGTATGATTAGTTAAATTTTAATTATCTTACATTTTGTTGTTATAAAATTAAAATAAAAATACCAAACAAAAAATTTTAAGTCTAGTGTTCATTAAATATAAGGTTACCTAAACCTAAATAATATTAGCTAGATTTAAAATCTAATCTACTCATATTATATTACCTAAGATTGTATAGTCAAATCAAACTCTATGATTTCTTAGTTTGAAGTGATTCCATAGCATTATTTATGTTAGTCCAATAAGATCAACTTTAACTACTGATTACCTAATTTTATTTTCTTTTATTTTACTAATGTGTATTGGTCATTATGATAATCTCTACACCTGGAGCACGTAATAACACATTACTAAGAAAATAAATATATAAATTTAAAATTTTAAAGCTCGTCTTTGAATTTCCTTTGCTAGATTTAAATCTTGATTCTTAGGTTAATTTGAGTTGCTCTGGTCGTGGACCAACTTGATAATTTAAACGTCTCTAATATCATTCTTAAAGGTTTTAACTTCAAACTAGATTTATCTCCTCAATCAAGCTATTCATAATTTCAATGAACTTAAGAAAATTTTTATTGAATAATTCATTCATACCCTATAATCAAGAAAAAAAAATTGCCACCTCTTTAAAATCATCTAATAAATAAGAGTCTTCAAAGAATATTTGTAAAGATTATGCATGATTTTCTCTTATACTAACATCATCAACGTATAATTTATGAACAAATTACTATATATTAAGTATAGTTCAAGCTACTTGTACTATGTGATACCAATGAGTTAAATATACACTAAATCCACCCCAAATTTATAATTTAATACTTATTTGTAGTAATGAATTGAATTTGAATCTTATAGTGCATAAAAAAAGTACCTTAAAGTGAAATAAAATGTGAAAAATCACCTTGTATGGTAGATCAAATAAGAATAAAGAAAATAGCTCAAATGGTTGACCCGGAGTTTATATAACATAAAATAAGAAGCAATATCCATGTTTATTAAAAGCCATTTGAAAACATAGGAGGTGTAAGAATACAATTTATGCCATCAGTGGAAAAGACACCAAAATTGGAGCTAAAACAATTACCTAGCAACCTAAAGTACGCCTTTTTGGGTTAAGAAGGCACACTATTGATGATCATTCCCACAAAACATGACAATGAGAAAGAGGATAAGTTGTTGTAGATGTTGAAAAAGAAAAAGACTACCCTGGAGTGCTTGATTATTGATATAAAAGTTATTATCTCATTCATTTGTATTTACAAAATCATAAATGAGGAGAAATTCAAGCCTATAATGGAATACCAAAGAAAGTTGAACCTAAATATGAAGGAGATATAAAGAATATAAGTTTTTGTAGTTGCTTTATGTTAAGATCATTTATCATATTTCAAATAGGTCATTGATAAGCTTAGTGCAAGTGCTGACCAATAAATCTAGAATTGCTCTGATTGAAAATAAAAATATTGATTCATACCTACACGGACCATATAAGATGATGAGTGTGCATAGACTATAAATGCTAAACAAAACTACCCATAAAGATAACTTTTTACTAGATCAGGTTGTGACCTCTCCTAATATTATTTCTTAGATGGATAATTAGGTTAAAATTAACTTTTTATCACTCCAGAACATCTGAAGAACACCACTTTGACTTGCCCTATAGATCCTTTGCTTACAAAAGGAGTTCATTTAGCATATGCAACGACCCAATCACTTTTCAATGTTGTGTGATGGAAATCTCTCCAATGTGGAGATGTTCATTGATAATTTTTCAAAGTTTGGATCAACATTTAACAAATACCTGAGACATTTAGAGGTAGTACTAAATATGCATAATTAGACTAATCTTTAGGAAAAATTCCACTCATCCTCAATGACAACAATATCGTGAGGCACAAGGTATGAGTATCAGGCATTAAGGTTAATAAAATAAAGGTTGGCTTTATTGATAGGCCACTCTTCATACACTTCATACACTTCATGCATCTATAAAGTCATTCATCACTTTTTAGGAAATTTCTTGTTCTACAATAGGATCGTAAGAGACTTCCAAAAATCCATAATCCTCTGTAAAATCTGTTGGCAAATTATGTCTCCTTCAACTTTAATATTGAGCGCCCAAAGTCCTTAGAGTGCTTTAAGAAAATTAATAATACTAAAAACTTCATTTGCATGCCATATTAGACCCTATTTTTTGAGTTGATATGTGATACTAGTGACTATACAGTTGGATTAGTGTTGGTGCTGAAAATTGGAAAAATATTTTATATCATTTACTATACTAGCTATACCATATTGGATGGCCAACTAAACCATGACACCACAGAAAAAAGTTCTTATATGTGGTATTTGTATTTTATAAATTTATAGCTAATCACAGAGTGCTAAGGTAATTGTATGCATAAACATATTGCCATTAAGCACCTTATTGAGAAAAAAATTCAAATTTGAGATTAAAGTTTTAGGTAAGATTATTGGAACATTTTGATCATAAAAGAAGAAAAAAAGGGCAATAAGAATTTGGTGGTGACCACGACTGTTTATATGCAACAGTATAACAATGTTTTTGATGATATTTTTTACATATATTTCCTTACTTTGCAATAGAACCAAAAACCTGTGACCACAGGGAAAATAAGCAATATGCACGTTTATCAAAAAAATTTCTATTTTAAAAAGATAATTATTTAAACTATAGATATTTTCACAGTAGGTAAAATTCAATTCTTTTTGGTATTTTTGATATTTCGACAAAACAATAAAACTTCTAAAGATAACTTGAATTTATGTAAAAGAAAAGCACTTGATATGAACACATCTTTCTCCTTATCATGAGTTAGTAATAAGTATAGGAATTCTGTTGTGGAAGTATGCAAATTGTGTTATGTCAGATAAGAGCAATAATATTCATTACCCTTATTAGAGATGCTATAAAGAACCTTGGCTATTTTAAAGTTTGAATAATTTTGAAGATCAGCTAGGTAGGGAAGATACTTGCTCTCACTCTAGAGTTCCCTTGATTTCCTCCAGCTGGGGGCTAACATCTCATATCAGAACCTAAAACAAGAAGTAAATAGAGTACATGGATTTAAATTATCACAATTTTTTCTAACATTAAAGATCAGTACCCTCCACAACTTCCATCCAACACTTTTAATTACTTATCATTTTAAGGAGAAAGATAAAGAAAACTACTCAGAATCCATGGAGAAAACAAAACCAAACTTTAGTTTAAAAGTAGAAATCATTATCAAACTAACAAGAAGTCTCGATTAAAACCAAAAGTAGTTTAAAAACAAAAGATAAAAATTTATCTCAAATCCTTCACCAAACTCTTGAAGTTCCTTTGAATCTCTTCTCTTTTACAACACTCTTTCTCTCTAAATAAAATTTTTAAAAAAAGGATAAAGTAAATTTGTGGTGCCTGAAAATCTCTCCAAAACTATCTCTCAAAACTCCCCCTTTCTAGTACTTTTCAGAAATTTAAAGCACACTTAAAAAGTCTTAACTTTCTTCTTTTATAAATCTCCAAGAGGTGTCTTGATAAATCTTCAAAATGTGTCCCAATTCGATGTATTCTCCAAAGGATGCCTCCTTTAGTAAGTCTTCTAACCATATTTTCGTTTCTAGTGGACATAACCACCCTCTTTAGCCAATAAGTGCCTCAAATGTCTCTTCAAAATTCAGGAAAATGAAGTAAACTGTCACATAACTGCCTCTGGCGCTTAGGCGCGACCTTCTCTATTTCACTAGCGCTTAAGCGCCAGAACACTTTTACACCATTTTCACATTTTTGCTCCAAATTTGATCATTTTTTACCCCTTTTAGCATTTTTCACCTTTTTACTTATACCTAAAACAAAAACACACAAATACCTTCCATTAAAGTGCAATATCTCAAAAATATGTATAAAAATGTGTCTAAAAACACTATATATTTTAGGTGTATCAAAGTCCCCCAAACTTAAAATGTTACTTGTCCTCAAGTGACATTTTAATCTTTAAAAACCGAATAAGTATGATATGTATATGAGTTTTTTTAGGAGTTACTAAAATTTAGATTTAGAAATATAGTAGTCTAATTTAGAAAAAAATATCTAGTAAATGAGACCAACTTAAAGTTTAGAAATTTTTAATGTTAAGAAATATGAAAATATTAGTTTCTATCTAATTCAGAAATATTGTAGATTTTTCAAATTTAGAATTTAGTCCTTTTATTATCTCCACTTAAAAACATTTTATCAAAAATAATTTTACTTACCATTATTATATCCCTAAGCTTAAGAGCTTCTCAAGTCTTATACCTTAAAAAGTTCAAATGTGGAACCAATTTTTTGATTAAACACTAATCCTCAAGCTTCTCCTCCCTTACTTTTTTTCTTTTCTTTTTCTTTTTCTTTTTCTTTTCAGGCAAGGATTACTATATCTGGATAGGCTTTTAATGGCTTTGAATTCCACTTCTCCTTTCCTAAAGCAAAATCCTAATATAAATCTTTACTTATAAATATAATAATAGTTTTGAAAATTATTTTTAATAAAAGAAATTTAAGTATTAAAAATAAAGTCTAAATTTCTAAATTTTTCAAAAATACAATTTTTCTTACTAAAGATAATTACACTATATTTAGCATTTTCTACACTAAAAATTTTTAATTGAAATTTTTTCTTCATTACTCAAAATCTTAACTAAATTTTCTTACTCATTTCTATAATCAAATTTTACTTCCTTAATATAACTTCATATACATGATCATTTTTCCTTTCAAATCAAATTCACTTGTAGCACATTTGAGAACAAATAAAATTCAAGTTTTGAAAAATATTTTTCATCCCCCCAAACTTAAATTTTTAACAAGATTAAATAGTTTAGCAGTAGATATATATAAGCATGAATGAAAATTAAAATAATATGCTTACAGGAATTTCTATGCATAATTATACGAGTATAAATCTAAGAACACGAGTAAAATTAATTTTTGATCAATTTTCGATCATTTTCATTTTAATTCAACATGTAGAGATTCAATTGACTTCTAAGTATTTGGTACAAACATAAAAACAAACTAACACACTAACTTTGATTTCCAATCTCAACATAAAAACAAACACACTAACAAGATAAAAGAAAAATGCAGGGTAGCAGTTTTGTGAGTTTAAAATCTAAAAGTAAAGTTAGCAAGATTTTTAACTTTTCACAAGACATAAAAATAAGTTCAATTCTAACTAACTAAAACACAATAATCAACACACAACAACAATCACTACCCAATAATTTAAAACAAAG
Source organism: Phalaenopsis aphrodite (assembly GCA_003013225.1). Lineage (NCBI taxonomy): Eukaryota > Viridiplantae > Streptophyta > Magnoliopsida > Asparagales > Orchidaceae > Phalaenopsis > Phalaenopsis aphrodite. Next base: position 884,198 of record NEWO01000246.1, on the reverse strand, counting down.
CACTAACAAAACACAACATCACAATACAATTAAACAAAATAAAAGTCTCACTCATCACAAGGTCTAAACAGGTACACAAATTCAAATGTAGCAAGGCCAAACCATGTAGTCCAACACATATTACAAACATAAAAATAAATCACTCAGTCCTCCTCCTCATCATCCTCAGAATCACCGCTATTCCAAACATTTGTAGATTCATAATCAGGGTATATAGGATATGGAGGAAATTGCACTCCTTGGTTACTCCTAACAAGGTTTTCCAGAGATGAATGAAATTTCTCTTCATAATAACTTTTTCTTCTATTATTTCCATCAATATGACTTGCAAAGCTTTCTAAATTTCTTACCTTATCTGCGGTATAATCGATATTGTCCATCATCCTCTGCAATAAGTGACTTTGAGTTTTTGTAGACTCACCTCTAAAAGTAGAAGCTCGTGAGGTAGATGGTCTAGATGTAGATGCAGCAGAGGTAGAAGAAGTAGATTCATTCCATAACTCCTTGAAAATCCTCCTCTCCAGCCAAAAATAGAAAGCTCTGAATACGACTTCACATTCACACTTGTAATCGGCTTTAGAGGTAACAATACTTCCTCCTAGCTATCATATTTTACTCCAGCCTGCTCACATAAAGAAAAGATCAAGGAAGCAAATCTCAAACCTGCAATAGTAACGACAATGGCAGAACTGATGATAGTCTGATAGATCAAAGCTCCAATGTTGATGAGCTTTCCTTCCTGAATACAATAGTTCAACTTTGCTCTCTCTCTGGTAACTTCACTGAGATGATTTATCGGTAATAGACGGGCTGAAATAAAATAGTGTCATGCCTTTGAAGGTGCACTCAACTTTGAGGTGGAAAAATTGACTCTTCTTTCATTTATAATTTTCTAGAGCCCTCTTCCAACAGTCAAATAGGAAATAATCTCATCTTGCCTCATCTCAGTAGGACTATAGTTCACATAAAAACACAAAGTATCAGGTAGTAGATGGTAAAACATATTGATTACCTTTGGTGAAAAAGATACCAATTTTCCTCTAACCATGACTCGATCATCTTCAGCCTTGGAAAGGTTAGCATAAAAGTTCATAACTATAGAAAGAACAGCTACAAAAAAAAACAATAGAATCACTCCCATTATTGGTAAATGATCAGATCTTCTACGGATTCACCTAGATTCTTGAAACATCGCTCCTGAATAAGTTTTCATGATTGTAGAGCATCATTGTACCTATCTTGAGCATTCAAACTCACAAAATTGCTCGAATCAAAGGGGCTTTTTCTTTTGCTCCTCTTCATTCTTGGTGTCATTCTACAAATTTCATAAAATTTCACAATAACTTCAAAAATTAAGTTTAATCTACTAAACTCAACTCCTATAAGCACAAACTACACTTTCTACGTAATTTTCATAGATTTTTCATCATTTTTCACAATGAATAGTGATTCTTGTGTTCTTCCAAATATACTTAAAATACATTGTGAAAATCTAAATTTTTTACATAGAAGTGAAGCTCTTACCTCAAGAAATCCAAATATAGCAAAATTTTCTCAATTCCACCAAGTAATCTCCACGAAATGGCTTGCCCTAAACTTTAAAATTGCGAACTTGAGAGGTTGAAGGTGACGGAGAGAGTAAAAATGACAAATTTTAGGGTTATTTTTCACTTTTACCCATTCGCGAACCAGAGCTTAAGCGCGGATAAGTGGCACTTAGGCGCCTGCCTCTCGGGTTACATTGCGCTTAAGTGCGAGAATGTGGCGCTTAGGCACCAGTGCATAATTTTTTATATTTTTGAACTTAAGTAAAATGCACTATAAGACTAAAGTATACCACTCTTAAATGGTCTCATGACTATTTTCCTCTCCCTTAACTCTCCTTTTTCTCAAAATTCTCCAATATAACTCATTCGATTCGAGGTTAATATAACATAAATTTTCACAAAAAAAAACATAAACATTCATTCACAAACTAGTAAAAATGCATTTAACACTTAATTCTCACTCTAAATAATCTCGGATGAGAAAAATTTTCTAAATATAAACACTAAACAAACTAACATAAACTTCGAAAATAGTATTTAACACTTAACACATTAAACAATAGCTCCTAACAAATAAACTTTAACACTGAACTTAATTCCGTTCTTCATTTGTGGGGACAAATTCCAGTCTTTCATTAGTCTCTCCTTGGGCAATCAGAATATAAAGTTGATAAAACGGACTATGACGACGAGCTCTGATACTATCTTCTTCTATCCATTTCTATTTAAGATCTCTTTATCTACTTCATCTATATAACTAGTATCACTAAATTACATTTTCAATTCTCATCCAATATGCTCTAGATGTGCATGAATCTCAATTATCTTTGTCTCTAGTAAATCCATGATAGTCTCAATTTTGTCGATCTTTTCTGATATTCCTTCAAAACTAACGGCTAAGAAATCGTTATACATCTCTTGCGCATTTTGACTAATGAATCTCCTCCTCATGGTCTCTTCCTTCTTCTTCAAATTCATCTCCCATGAAGACATCTTCTCAAAATCTCTCTCTCTCTCTCTCTTTCTTCACAAAACCCTTGACTGCGACTTTATATATGCTTTAAAAGATAAGTATTTAATACTGCTGCTAAAAGATTTAATTCCTCAGCAACTACACCAAAACCTCAATAATAGTTATAGATTCGATAAATATGAAGTAATAAATATTCAATAATTGTAAAGTCATACTTATCAACGCAAGTATACGTATCGCTCAAGTAATATAGGGCTCTAATGGAGTTCTAGATATCGATCCCACAGGGAGTAAGATTAGAACTACAAACTAAGATTTTAGAAAATCAATACTTTAATCATAACAATGAAGTTCAATTTGCTTATCTGTCACTAATAGGCAATTGAAATAAATATATGATTTTAATAACTATTAAATAACTAATTATACTAATAAAGTTTTGAATGTGATATTCAATATATAAGAAAGCATCATTCTCCTTGTCAAGAAACTATAATGAATGGATAAAGTGAATCAGTTCAAATTATATTGTGTCAAATAGGAGCATACCTATTTTTTACCCTTTGGTCCAGCCATAAAGAACATTGACTAATCATACGCTTGTTTACTGAATCTGCGGCTAGGCTGGGAGGATACCGACTCTCACTTCGGAGCTCCCACGTTCCCCTCACCTGAGGGCTAACATCTACACTTCAACACCCAAACGATAGGACCAAATTGGGGATTTTAGTCTTTCACTCTAAAATCTCCAATACTACGCCCGAAAAATTTTATTTTCCTATTTATTTGCACCCAACTTCCAAGGGCTTTGACCTCTCTGAATCTTGGATGTAATCTTCACTTTAGTTATAAAACTCAACATATTTTAACAAATCAATTAGCCAAATTGAAAGTAAATTAAGGTCAAAGTGAAAAGATCATCACAATTTCTTAAACATTTTCATGGCTTCACCAATTCAAATCATCATTTCACAAATCTCAAGACAAGGAGAAAGACAGAGAAAACTACTCAGATCTCATGGGGAAAACACAAAAAAACTCAGAATTCATATATAAAATCAAAGTCATACAAACTACAACAATAAATAAACTTATCACTAATTTCTCCCTAAGAAAACTCCACAAAGTTCCTCTGAATTTCTTCATTTCTTTACAGCACACAGAATTCCTCTTCGAAGCAACAAGGAGGAAGAAATCTCTCACTTTCCCTCCACTCTTACACTCTCTCGAAGAATTCCTCACAATTTTTACACTCTAGCAAACACTAATAGAACCTTTCAAACCTCCAAGAACTCTAGAGTCTTCAGATCCCCTAGAATTTTTGGCCAAAATCTTCTTTTAAAGTGTTGGATGAGCTTTCCCAAGAGTTGTCTAAGCATCCCTTCAAAATTTGTCCTCATCCAAAGCCTAGTTGGTCATAACCGCCGAGCTCACCGTTGGCGGCCTTGAGGGTGCCGTCGGTGGACCTTCTTAATGAATTAATTCCGGAGTCTCAGGAAAATCTCGCAGTCAGCGGTCGATGGCGCCGTCGGCACCCTAGTTCAATTCTTCACATTTTGGTCCTTTTTGCTCTAAATTTGCTCCTTTTTGCATCTTTTTGCTTCAATGACCTTAATTCATCATTCCTTTAATAAAACATCAAAAATGCATTTCTTTAAAGTGCAATATCATCAAAAATAGTATAAAATAGGTATGAAAATCTCAACCTATTTTCCTTTGGTCAACTATTCTATTTATAGGTTTAAATCCCTCTAGTAACTCCTAGTCCTAAAACTGTCTTGGTACATTTTAGTTAACCAATTGGTGGTTAAACCTTATAGAAATTGAATTTTGCACATGGTTTTTAACTCCCGCGCTTAAGTGCCGATTATTGGCGCTTAAGCGCCAGTGCTCAATTTTGTACAAGTCAACTTAACGTCCAAATTCTCATTTTAGCATGTCTGGATCACTAAATAAAGTCTTAAAATCAATACTAACACATAATAGTCTCAAAAATACTACCCCAAATTTTTTTAATCCCCACAAACAACAATCAAAGCAAAACACACTGATAACTATGGGTTGCCTCCCACAGAGCGCTTGGTTTAACGTCGTCAGCCCGACGTAACCAGTGCTTATTTTGTTTGACCCAAAATCATTCGATCGTTAAATTTATGTTGATCCCCTACTAAAAAAGGTTTCAGTCTATGCTCATTCACTTTAAACACTTTCTTAGTTTTAGGATCTTTAATATCCACAACACCGTAAGGATAAACTTTTATCACAACAAATGGGCCCATCCACCTGGAATTAAGTTTGCTTGGAAATAATCTTGACCTTGCATTATATAACAAAACTTGTTGCCCAGGCTGAAAATTTTTAATAAGAATCCTTCGATCATGCCATATCTTCATCTTTTCTTTGTAAATCTTGACACTCTCGTAAGATTCATTCCTTATCTCTTCAACCTCATTTAATTGCAATGATATTTTCTCACTGGCATCTTTCAAATTAAAATTGAACTCTTTAATCGCCCAATATGCTTTATGCTTAAGTTCAACTGGAAAGTGACAAGCTTTTCTAAATATTAGCCTTTATGGGGACATTCCTATAGGAGTTTTGTATGCAGTTTTATAAGCCCACAAAATATAGTCAAGTTTGACTCTCCATTTTTTTTGGGTTCACAAATTTTTTCATAATTATTTTAATTTCCCGATTGGATAATTAAGCCAAACCACTTGTTTGAGGATAATAAGCAGAGCAATTCTATGGTTTATATGATATTTCTTTAATAATTTCTCCATTATGGCATTTTTGAAATGACTTCCCCCATCTGTTATGATAACTCTCGGCATCCCAAATCTACAAAATATGTTTGTTTTCAAAAATTTTGTAACACTTTGAGCATCACATCTAGGTAAAGCAATAGCTTCTATCCATTTGGATACATAGTCCACTGTTAACAGTATATATAAATTTTCGAAAGAAGGTATAAATGGTCTCAGGAAATCTAATCCCCAAATATCAAATATTTCAACTTCTAGCATATAATTGAGGGCATCTCATTTCTTCTAAAAATATTGCCTACTCGTTGACATCTAACACAAGTTTTAATATAAGCCTTAACATCTCTAAAGATAGTAGGCCAATAAAATCTAGATTGTAAAATTTTGTATATTGTTTTATCAACACCAAAATGTCCCCCAAAATTAAAATTATGACATTTTTGGATAATTTCATAAGTCTCTTCTAAAGGTACACATCTTTGAATAATAAGATCATTTCCTTGTTTATATAAAAATAGGTCATCCCAAACAGAAGTTTTAGCTTCAGAAATAAATTTCTTCTTCTGTTGGTATGTCATTCCATAGGGTATAATATCACTAACAAGAAAGTTCACAATATCGGCATACCACAGAACACGTCACTCATTAATATTGAACAATTTTTCATCTGTAAAATATTCATTAATTTCTTTTTTCAAAATAGAGTGGTTTTTCTAACTCAATAATGGACAAATGATCAACAATTTGATTTTCAATCCTTTTCCTATCTACTATTTCAAAGTTAAATTCTTGCAAAAGAAGAATCCATCTTATAAGTCTTGGTTTAGTATCCTTCTTTTTCATTAAGTAATTCATAACAGAATGATCTGTATGCACTACGTAATGAGTTCCAATTAAATATGATCTAAATTTATCAAAGGCAAATACTATTGCTAATAACTCTTTTTTAGTTGTTGTATAATTAATTTGGGTTTCAGTAAGAGTTTTATAGCTTAATAAATTACTTTAAAAATTTTATCACACCTTTGTCCTAAAATAGCTCAAATAGCATAATCACTAGCATCACACATCAGTTCAAAAGATTTTCCCCAATCTGGTGAAACTATAATTGGTGCAATGACTAATTATTCTTTTAATAACTCAAATGCTTTTAAGCACTCTTCATCAAAATTAGAAATTGCATCTTTCTTCAGTGAATGGTATAAAGGCTTAGCAATTTTTGAATAGTCTTTAATGTATCATCTGTAGAATCCAACATGTCCTAAAATACCTAAATTTCCTTACATTTGTTGAATAAGGTAAATTACCGATCACTTGAATTTTAGTAGGATCTACTTCCATACCATTTTCTGATATTTTATGTCCTAATACAATTCCCCCTGCTACCATAAATTGTCATTTTTTTCAATTAAGGACTAAATTTGTTTCTTTACAGTGCTTAAGAACTTTTAATAAATGTTCTAAACATGAGTCAAATGAAGTTCCAAACACTAGAAAATCATCCATAAATACTTCAATCCCTTTTTCAATTAAATCACAAAAAATTTCCATCACACATCTTTGAAATGTAAGAGAGGCATTACATAAACCAAAGGGCATTCTTCTAAAAACAAATGTACCATAAGGACTGGTAAAAGTTTTTTTCTCTTGATCCTCAGGAGTTATTTGTATTTGGTGATAACTTGTATATCTATCCAGAAAATAAAAGTATTTATGCCCAGCTAGTCTATCCAGCATTTGATCTATAAATGGTAGTAAAAAATGATCTTTCCTGGTGGCAAGATTTAATTTCCTATAATCAATGCATATTCTTCACCCTGTGACTTGTCTAGTAGGTATTAACTCATTATGTCCATTCACAGTCACAATTACTCCTCCTTTCTTAGGAACTCAGTGAATTGGACTAACCCATGCACTATTTGAAATAGGATAGATAATTTTAGCATTTAACCACTTTAAAATTTCTTTCTTAACAACTTTTTTCATAACATGATTCAATCTCCTTTGAGAATTAACCCTGGGTTTGCTGTTCTCTTACAAATTGAAGGAATGATTCCTTTAATATAAACTATTATCTATCCAAAGGCTTTCTTAAAATTTTTCAAAATTTTCATCAACCTTTCTTCTTCTTCAATAGTCAACTTTGACGAAATTATAACTGGTAAAATTGAGGAATCTCTTAAAAAGACATATTTTAAATGATCAGGAAGTAACTTCAACTCAAGTTCTGGAGATTTTTCTATTGATGGACAAAATGATTTATCTTTTTCTATCGTGTCCAAAATTTCAAAAATTTCTCGAACATAGTTGTCGGCACTATTTTTGGTGTGGGGTTTGCCCGTAAGAAGCTGTCGGTCATCGGAATTGAAATCTCGTTGCCCGCTTCGGAAGGACGTTTAAAAATTTTAGTTTTGAAAAAGATGAAGTCAAATTGACCCCATAATTTTCATAGTTTAGATGAAAGAGCGCTTTACCTCAAAT
>NEWO01000246.1:851025-869404 GCA_003013225.1 Phalaenopsis aphrodite | reverse complement strand
AGTAAATAGGAGAGTTTTGAATTTCTAATGATGGGGGTACCTTTTCTAGTTTTCTAAGACTAGTCAATAGGAAAGTCCTCTGGCTAGACCTAGGATACTAAAGAAGTTTCTAGACCTCAACCAAAAGTGAGGTCAACAATAGTTTGAATCTTCCTTAACAAGATCTTCACATTGATCTAATTCCTCTTCTTGCTCGTGTTCCAAATCTTTTACTTCAGGTTTTTCTTCATAATTAGTTTTGAAATGACATTCACTCAGATATCTTATAACATCCATTTTATAGTATTCATCATCTTTACCTTTTGAAAAATATTTCATTTATTTTGAAATGTTAAAGTAACAGTTAGATCATTGACACGCATTATTAATTCCCCTTTCTGCACATCTATCATTGCTCTTCCTGTGGCTAGAAAAGGTCTCCCCAAAATTATAGGTATCTCTTTATCTTCCTTCATATCTAACACAATGAAATCAACATGAAAGATAAATTGGTCCACTTTTACCAGGACATCTTTTATAACTTCTTTAGGGTAAGTTATTGAACGATCTACTAACTGCAGAGTTACAGTCGTAGGGGTTATTTCTCATAATCCCAATCTTTTAAATATTGATAATGGCATAAGTTTAATGGTATTACCTAAATCACGTAAAGCTATCCCATAAAATCTATCTCCTATCGCACATGGAATTGTAAAGCTACCAGGATCTTTATGCTTTTCAGGAAGCTTCTTCTGAATAATTGCACTGCACTCCTCACTAAGTCCAGTAGTCTCATTATCTTCAAACTTCCTTTTCCTATTGAGAATATCCTTCATAAACTTTACATCGCTTGGCATTTGTTCTAAGGCTTCAACAAATTGAATATTGATTATTAACTTCTTCAAAATTTCCAGGAATTTTGAAAATTGTTTATCCAACTTCTGTTGACGAAGTCGCTGAGGAAATGGAGGTGATGGTTTTTCTAAGTTAACTTTAAGTGGAGAAATAGGTCTTTCAAAATCTTTTGGAGCGTCCACTTTTGATTCTTCAATTTCTTCTCTCTCTACTTCAGTTGCTTTTTGAACCTTACCTTCCAACTCTCTTCCACTTCTAAGTTAAACGGCTTTTACTTGCTCTTTATTCAGGTCTTTGAGATTTATTTTAGTATTATTAGGAAGTGTTCCTTGAGATCTATTACTTAATGAATTTGAAATTTGTCCTAGTTTATTCTCAATATTTCTAATTGTAGCTCATTGACTTTGTAACTGATTTCCCATTTGTAACATCACTTCTTCTATAGACAACTTTTTCTCCTTAAATTGTGTGTTACTGTTGAAACCTGGAAGATAAGTAGATCTATAGTTATTATTCCCTCGGTTGTTCCAGTTTCTCAATGGGTTTCCTTGATTGTTCTCTCATTACTGATTATTACCACCCGTAATATTATTCCAATTAAAGTTGGGATGGTTCTTCCAACATGGGTTATAATAGTTTGAATATGGGTTATTCTGCTTGTTATTTATGACATTCAAAGTTTCTAATGATGCTTAAGAATCTACCATTTGGTCTAATGAATTTTCTTCAATTATAGAGATTGGTTGAGAAAAATTCATTTCAAATTTGTCTAACTTCCTTGAAATTGCAGCAACTTGATTTGCCAACAAAGTAAACAAATTAGATTCATAAATATTGGCTACTTTCTTAGGATTCACCCTCTCAGAAGGCCATTGGAAATTATTGGTGGTCATTTCTTCAACTAAAGCATAAGCGTCATGAAATGGTTTTGACATCAATGAACCACCACTAGTGGCTTCGATAATAGATCAACTAGACCCAACTAATCCATTATAAAAATTTTGAATTATTAACCAATATGGTACAGCATGGTGTGGACACTTTCTTAAGAGTTCTTTAAATCTTTCACATGCTTCATGAATAGATTCCCCATCAAACCGATTAAAAGATGTAATATTATTTCTAAGCTTCGCAATTTTTTATGGTGAAAAATAATTAGCAAGGAATTTTGGTGCAAAATCACCCCAAGTTCTGATAGATCCAGGTGCTAACGAATTCAACCAAATCTTAGCTTTATCTCTCAGTGAGAAAGGAAATAACATCATCTAATACACCATCGTATTTAAATGTAGCACATAATTCTAGAAAATTATCAATATGTAAATTTGGATCTTCAGTTTGTGATCCCCAAAACTGATTATTTGATATCATTTGGATAATAATACGTTTAAGTTTAAATGAATTAACCACTACATTAGGTTTTTGAATACTACAATGAAGTTCATCTACCGTAGGGTTGGCATAATCTCGTAAAGGTCTATATTCTTGATGAATTTCAACATTTTGATTATTTTGGTTTATCATTTCTATATTTTTTAGATTTTTCAAAATTTTTAATTTTTTTGGTTTTTTCTGATTTTTTTAACAGTTCTCTCTAATTCAGAATCTTATGACACTAGTTTTTCAGAACCTGAACTACACATACACTAACACAAAATAAAATATTTTTAAAGTTTAAATAATACTTTCTAAAATATAAATTTTTCTTTCAATAAAATTTTGAATTCTTCCCCGGTAATAGCGCCAAAAACTTGATCCCGACTGTTTATATGCAACAGTATAACAATGTCTTTGATGATATTTTTTTCTTATGTTTTCTTACTTTGCAATAGAACAAAAAACTTGATCCTGAAGAAAATAAGAATTTAACTTTTTAATCGATATATATATTGGGATAATATGCAAGTATACGTATCGTTATCAAGTAATATAGGACTTTTTGATTAAATCCTGAATTCGAAGCTACAGGGAAAACAAGCAATATGTAGTATTTATCAACAAACCTTCTATTTTAAAAAGACAATTATTTAAACTATAGATATTTTCACACTGGGTAAAATTCAATTCTTTCTGGAATTTTTGATATTTTGACAAAATAATAAAACTTGAAAAGATAACGAGTTTATGTAAAAGAAAAGCACTTGATATGAAAATATATTTATCCTTATCATGAGTCAGTAATAAGTATAGGAATTCAGTTGTGGAAGTATGCAAATTGTGTTGTGCAAAATAAGGGCAATAATATTATTTACCCTCACTAAAGATGCTATAAAGAACATTGGTTAATTTAAAGTTTGAATAGTTCTGAAGACCGGCTAGATAGGGAAGATACTAGCTCTCACTCTAGAGTTCCCTCGATTCCCTCCACCTGAGGGCTAACATCTCGTATCAGAACCTAAAATAATAAACCAAGTTGGGGCTTTAACCTGTCAATTTAAAGTCCTCTAAATCTACACCCTTCAAAGATTTTTTCCCTATTTATTTGCACTAAATCATATGAATTACATTCTCATTCATACAACCTCATGTGATTCTTTTCAATTGTTGACGGAAACAATACCCGCCCGGTTCTTACATGTTCTCACAAAAAATTTTAACATCTGGATAGGCTAAATCAAGAAGTAAATGGAGTACAAAGATTTAAATCTTCACAACTTTTTCCAACATTAAAGATCAATACTCTCCATAACTTCCATCCAACACTTTAATTACTTATCATTTTAAGGAGAAAGATAAAGAAAACTACTTAGAATCCATGGAGAAAACAAAACCACACTTTAGTCTAAAAGTAGAAATCATTGTCAAACCAACAAGAAGTCTCGATTAAAACTAAATGTAGTTTAAAAACAAAAGATAAAAACTTATCACAAACTCTTGAAGTTCCTTTGAATCTCTTCTCTTTTACAACACTCTTACTCTCGAAATAAAACTAAAAACAAAAAAGATAAAGTAAATTTGTGGTGCCTGAAAATCTCTCCAAAACTATCTCTCAAAACCCCCTCTTTCCAGCACTTCTCAAAAATTTCAAGCACACTTCAAAAAGTCTCAACTTCCTTCTTTTATAAATATCCAAGTGGTGTCTTGATAACTCTTCAAAATGTATCCCAATTTTATGTATTCTCCAAAGGTTGCCTCCTTTCGTAAGACTTCTAACCATATTTTCATTTCTAGTGAACATAACCACACTCTTTAGCCAATATGTGCCTAAAATGTCTCTTTAAAGTTTGACAAAATGAAGTAAACTGTAACATAACTGCCTCTGGTGCTTAAGCGCAGGGCCCTTGGCGCTTAGGCATGGCTTTCTCTGTTTCACCGGCGCTTAAGCGCTGGATCTGGCGCTTAAGCGCCAAAACACTTTTGCATAATTTTCACATTTTTGCTCCAAATTTGATTCTTTTTCACTCCTTTTAGCCTTTTTCACCTTTTTATTTATACCTGAAAGAAAAACATACAAATACCTTCCATTAAAGCGTAATATCTCAAAAATAGGTATAAAAATGTGTCTAAAATTACTATATATTTTAGGTGTATCATGTGGTTGAATTATTTTCTAGATTTGGAATTGCTTAAGAAAATAAGCATAATTAAGAGGCAATTTTAGAGACATTACCTAATGAATAGTTATTTTTTTTATCAAAAGTTATATTGTTTCATGATTAGGATATTTCATTTCCTATATAGAATGTGATAGCATATTAACTAATTTATTATATTAGTAGAAAAAAAGCAATTTTGAAAAAGTGAAACATTAATTTTTAGATGACCAATAATATTTTAAATTGTGTGATAACCAAATCATATGTGGATGCATTCAAGAAGAAGAGAAGGTTAGTACCTGCACCACTTTATCTCATCTAAGTGTGGATGGTACTTTGATTTAGATTGCACGGTTGTCAAAGTACTACATTTAGGATTTTACATGAATGATAAACATTGGTTTTTTATTATAGGATCCAAAAGAAAGTGCTTCATGAGGACAATTGTGTTGGGAGGCAACCCAATATTCTTACCTCTACTCATTTTATATTTGTTAACAAGATTTATTTTATGCTTATTTAGTGATATGTGTTTCATTTTTTTGTGTTATATACGGTTCAAGGTTTAGGGTTTCGGAATGTTAAGGAACCAATATTATATGCCTCCACACAAGTTTACAACATTTTTGGATGCATGCAATCTATGGAAAAAATGGCGCCTCATGCTTAAGCTTTGAGCTTGCTGAAAGGATACATGTAAGATAATAATGTCTATCGTTTAGGTTATATACTTGGATGCCTATGCAATGGTCAACTGCATGTGACTCATTTCAATTATTTGTGTAGGAAAAAGTCAAGGGATGGGCACCCGCTTAATTATAAGGCATAGGAAGAAAATAATAATAAAGGAAAATAAAAAAAAAATCTTAAATTAAATGAGGATCAAAACTAATAACAAATTGTTACCAAAGTAATGGTTGGGCTGGTAGTGTTCTTCACAACCTTAAAAAATTCTCAACCCTTGATAATCTTTATTAGCCATCTCCCCATTAAATTTTTAGTCAGTTGAATCACAGAAAGCTATTTGCCACCTTATTCAACTTGTCTTAAACATATGATCCCTAAATTTTCTGCTCATATAACACATCTATATAGTTTAAGAAGCTTTTTTTCTCTTAATTTTGAATAACAACGAAGGAGTTTTAAGAGCACAATGTCAAGATCCTAGTGTTGCACACATCCAGGAAGTTATAGATATCTGAGAGGTAGCCTGTATTTTCTTTCATCATAATAATGCATGAGTTGTATGACAATTTAAAAAGTAATGTGATTGGACGATGGTTTATGTGATGCAAGTATGTACCTTTAAGCAATCATTAGATTAATAATTTGTATGGATTATAAGATATACCATCAAGTATTTACTCTACTTTCCTTAATAATGGTCCAAACTACAATAAAATTCTTCATGCTACCTGAGGCACTAAGTGGAAAAGTCATGATAGTCATATGTTCAACTTTCTTATTTTTGGGCTTACCGCTATTTTGAAGATATGCAATCGATTCATTTTGGTATGGTTGCAGCTCAGTGTCCATCTCAATGATGTCACCGAGGAGTGAGCATAGCTTAAATCCACTATCCAACAAAACACTACAATTAAACTAGATAAGCTCGTTCAAAATAACATTCTACATATGACAAAAATAGAGGGGTTGGCTAACTTACTCTTATTAGTGGATTGTGTGTGTAGTTTGGGGTCCACATTAGTGCATTTGAGAAGGTCTTCTACCCAAGACCATACTTACCAGAATAAAGTTCTTCAAATGGGACCTTATTTCAGACATCATCACTAAAATGAGGAAGGAAAAGACACGGCTTAACCACCTAAGGAGGCAAAATCACTAGAGCCCTGTTGTTACTTTATATCTATTAGAGAAATTTTACATGATAGGAATGCTATTTTGAGGATCTATAATGCAAAATTGAATAGATTAATAAAATAATATGTGGATCTTTGAATAGACACCAATTGTAGTGCTTAATGGAGATTAACTAGTACCACTTCAATTATGTCAATTAGTTCCATACATCCTTAATTGATATGCTTAGCAATTGACATCTCAACACTAGCTTGAGCAGTGTCTCCTTCCTTTTGTGAAAAAAACACATGTCCACTAATATATGAGAGAAAATATGAATATAACTAGCTACCAGTTGATGGGAAATTCCTTTATTATCTTTTTTTTATTATTTTCTTTTATTATAAATTATTGTGTCATTTTAGTTTTCTTAGCTTTAAGGAAAGCACAGGGGTGGGGAGGTTGTTTACTTCTTTTTTTTTTCTTGTCTTCATGTCGTATGAATTTCTCTTTTGTTGTCATGTTTAGTTAGTATTATCGTGCTTATATATTTTATTTTATTTTGATATTAGTGACAATTTTAGATCGAGTTTTTATTTGTATTTTTTTTTGTTGTTGCAATTTTTATTATTTTAATATCAAATAATTAATGAGTGGGATAATTTATGGAGGTATGTTGATGATAGTAGAAGCTAACTCTTATAAGTTATAAGGTGTAAATCATTTTATTTATTTTTTTTATTTGCAATTAAATGTAAATAAAGGATGTTTTGTTATATACTTTACTCAGTAGTGATATATGTTGAACTTTTCTATTATGATTACATATTATTTAAGAAGATATATTTAGCTGAGATTAATAGTCAAACATACATTGTAATCCATGTCATAAATACTTAATATTTCTTTACTTAGCTACATAGGCTATCAATAATATGATAGAAATTTAGAAAAAAGTTGGATTATGAGCTGAGAATTTCTTATACCAATGAAAAAAAAAGATGAGAGTTATCATTTAGGAAAAAAAATAGAAAGACAAATAAGAATAGATAAAAATGAGAATTATCACCATTAACGTGGAAATTAGACTTGATTTTAGAAATAAAATAACTCTTCATAGCTGTCCCAATCTAAGTCTTGGAAAATGTTAAGTCCATTAAGAACTTAAGGTTTGTTTGAGACACATGCAATTATTTAAAGAAACAAATGTGAAGTTGCGCTAGAAGGAAGATACTTCAAGTAAGCTTTGTTGATAAAGTAATATTTTTATTTGGTAGTTATAACTCACTATTTCAAAATTAACATAAACATAACAACAAAAAATGAATATCTTAAATTCTTAGAAAGTTAGAAGTCCAAAGTAATACAAAAATTATAGAAGCACCTACAGAATAATAATGTCATAAAAAACAAACAATAGAAGATGATAGTCGAGGGAGCAGACCTCAAAATCAATGAGGATCAAATACCTTTAGATGATCTCACATGCAAACGAGAAGAGAATTCAAAATTAGTAGGATTGAATCAAAACTAGTGGGATCGAAGGGAGATCGGTGGGGTAGTGCTGAAAGAGTCAAAGAGAGAAGACCTCAAAATCATATATCACAACAAGATAAAAGAGTTCACAAAACAACCTAATTTGAGACCATATTTTTTGAAATGATCTCCAAAATGCCATCGTAAATAATGTTGTAATGCAGTGGGAAGATATATCGCAACACCAACAACTATGCCAAACAGAACCTTAGTCACCAAATCATAAACATCTTAAGGCACTAAATAGAATACAAATAATTTTAATATATTTTAATTAAAAGTAAATTATAATAAATTTATTTAACCTCAAATTGACCTAAAATTTTTATAATAGGTTTAAATTTTCATTTTAAACATTTTTATAAAACTTCATACTATTTGGAAGTTATTTTAAATTTTATAATTTTTAAAAATTAAAAATAGTGTTAAAGTTGAAAAAAAATATAATTAAAATTCACTTATAGCACTTTTGACTTCAATTATGCCTTCCAAATTTAATTTCATAAAATTTTGCCACATTAAAATCTAAAACTAAATATGATTGTAACCTTGAAAATAAATCAATTTTAATAATAATAAAGCTCATTAAAATTCATAAAATTTGGAAAACTTAAATTTAACTTTATTTAAGTCTTAAAATATATTATATCATCTTTTTAGTTGATTTTGAGTGCTTCATAAGACTTTTAATTTACTTTAATTCATATATTTAACTTTTGGGTAAATAAATATACTTAAAAGATATTCTTAATAATAGAAATCAAAACTCAAAGTAAAAAAATTCAAAAATAAAAATAAAAGCTTCAACCCCAACAAAATATTATAAAATACTAAAAGCTTCACTTGAACTACCTTTTGGTGTATCTTAAATAGTCTTTTGAATCACCACACATACTACACATATAATATATGTGTTTTATAAGATCATTGTTCTTAGATTTAAATTAGGTTGTAGTTTTTTGGTTATGATGATTGTTTATTTATACTATATTGTGAAGATTGCCCATTAAATTGGATATTAGGTTAGTTGCTTATGCATAGACTAGATGTTAGGGTGAGTATTTTAGTAGTTATGATATTCGTTTTATGTAAGAGAACATACTGAGTGGGGCAATAGAAATAACAATAATATGAAATTACTATACTTTTTTACATGTGCGACAAATTATGTCCATAAAGACAATGCATTAGGATAACATGCTTGGCACAGTGTGTGCTAAGTCTATTTGTTTGATATAATGATTGTGTTTATGGTGTGTTTGTATACTAACCTTTATTTTATAGGAGTTATACTAAGTGTAGGTTTTACTTTCCCTACAATAAAGAGTGTTTATAAAGCTTATGTGAGTTTGTCAAACCTTGGTGAGAAGCTAGATCTGAACTTGAACTTGAAATGGACATGGCTCTAAACTTGGACTTATAGACAAACCTTGACTTAAACATGGATATCAAGATAGAGCTAAAGCTGAACCTACAACTAAACTTAAAAACTAAACTTATAGGGAAACATGAACCTAAGGATGAATCATGAAGAAGTGAAAAGAACCAAAAGAAAAAGGAAAAGTGAGGATGAACTAGAATGAACCTTCAAATACATGTTATTTTAAGTAAAGCCTGATGATGCTTAAAGAGCCCAGAAGAAGAAGCTGAAGACTTCCAAAGATCTAGTTAGTAAGTTATTCTAAAATTCAGATTAGGATGTATAAGGGGAAGATGCTCAAATTATCTAATTTTTTACTTTCTTTTTTTTAATGAATCCCATAGGAAATTTTTTTGCTACAAAAAAAATTACAAAGGGGTGGCCAATAGTTTTATTATAATCCCACAACACTATAACTCACACAAAGAAAACAAAACCTAAGAACCATTGGCCATAATAAAATTCACGCAAAAAAGCTTAGAAACTATTATTAACACGAATAAAATGGGTATTCAAACAATCCCCCTTAAGTAGTCGAGAAAGCTCCAAAGAAATCTTGTTAGAAATACCAATCAACTGAGAATCCAAGTCTCTTTTTGTAGCCCAATTAACTCATTGATTACCTTAGTGATGAATGAAAGACCAATGAACCTGCACAAGATTACATAAAGCAAAAAAAAAAATTCATAGGAATAATCAATATCCAAAAATACTCCTTCTAATTATAGTAATTCTAGAGCTCCAGAGAATCCATTTCAATCACAATTCTATCCCAAATGTAGCTAATATCAAAGTTTAAGGCAAGAATCATCGCCTTAGCTTCTGCAGTGATAGAAGAAGAAGCAATAATAGGTGCAGAAAACAAAAATAAACATGCACCAAAAGAATCCCTGCAAAGGCCTCCAATGTCAGCAACCAAGTTAATCCAACTTCCATTCGTATTGAATTTTAATGATCCCCTCATCTTTGGTTTTGTCTACAGAATCAAAGAAGTCACAGATTTAAACTTCCTTAGGATATGTATATTGAACTTATAAAAAACATTCAGCAAATCCAAATTAATAGGTTTCTTAAACCTGCCAAACCTTAACATTTTAAAAACAATGCTTCTAATGTAATTAAAATAAGATAACTTAGAAACTATTTTATCAGCATGTTTACTATCATTCCTTATAGCCCATAAGAACCAAAAAACCACAATAGGAATAGAAGAAAAAAAACAAACCATTAACATTTCTCTAGCACATAATTAGTCCTTCAGTAGACTAAACATAATCCCTTTTCCACTTACTGTCAAATAGAGAAAAAAAGCATATCCCAAACATCCCTAGCAAAGGAGCAATTACAAAATAGATGCTCAACCTCTTCCACGTAAAGCTTACATAGAGGACACCATGAAGGTAGTCTAATACCTTTCAATTTCAAAATATCATCTGTAGGAATAATCTTGTGGAGTGATCTCCAAAAGAAAAAGGATTGAGAAGGTTATAAAAAGGAATTCCAAGCCCAATGCAAGACTAAACCCCTTGAATGAATAAAGGAATTGATAAAATAACAAGTGATATAATTACCTAAATTACCTTTGACTTTATTACCATCCACCCTAATGTTTATAGGAATTTCAAAAATCAAAAGGGAATTTTCTTTACCGACCAAATCAGCAAGTTTGAGAAGACCTCTATTATTACAAGACCATAGATTCTTAACTATCATCTTAACCTCATAAGTTCCACTATAAGAATTAGCCAAAGGTCCATCACCCGACCAACTGTCATACCAAAAGATACATAAACCCTCTCCAACATCCCAACAAAGGAGATTTTCAGTACATTTAGAGACATTTAACATTTTCTTCCATACAAATGAATCAAAAGGATTACCTGTAATGGCCAAAGGATGATCATTATTGCAGTATTTTCTTCTCATCATACGAGCCCATAAAGAACTACCTTCTCTGAGTTGCACCCAGAGTTTCATGAAACTGATCTTCATAGAATCGGTTAAAGATCTAAAACTTAAACCACCATACTTGGTAGGTTTATACATTTTAAACTATCTCATCTAATGGATCTTATGATCCTTGCCAACCCACAGAAATTTGTTAAAGATATTGTCTAGCCTTCTACAAATATTAGAAGACATCTTCATAAAAAATAATGTATTGTGGGGAATGAACACTCTTTAATAGAGTAACTTTGCCACCAAACGATAGAAGAAGGTTGTCCCAAGAAATAATCCTCTTATTACTTTTTATCAATAATATCGTCAAATATATGTTTCTTTTGCCTATCGTTATCAAGATTAAAGCCCAAACAGACAAAAGGAAGCTCCCCTTCGGCATAACAAGTAAAGCCCTGAATCCAATTTTTCTTTTTAATAGAAATCCAATTACCTATATATTTTAAAGCCTTTAATTTGGTTTTTATTCCTAATATTGAAGAAGGTTTAAAGTGGGATGCTTTCAGTCCTACTAGTCTCAACATTGTTATCTCTAAAATTGTGGTTGGTAGATTAAAACAGTATCTTAATAAACTGATTTCTGAACAACAATCTACTTATATTAAAGGAAAATCTATTGAGGAGAATGATCTTACTTCTCAAGAATTAATCCTTTATTTCGATAAAAAAGGCAGAGGTGGCAACACTATCTTTAAGATGAATATTAAAAAATCTTATGATACTTTAAGATGGGAATTCATTTTGGAGGTTTTTAAAGACAATGTTTTAATCATGCCTCTTGTTGTATTATATGAGGATTTTGGAGAATAATTACTATGCTATTCTCATTAATGACAATAAATGTGGCATTTTCATATCTTTTAGAGGGATTAAATAAAGAGACCCTATTTCTCCTTTTATTTTCATTATGACATTTGATTACCTTTCCAAATATCTTAACAAGCTCTTTGCTACTTATCCTAGCATGCATTATGTTGATAAACGGAATTTTAGGATTAATCACCTTACATATGTCGATGATCTTATTATCTTTACTAATGCTAATAAAGGTTCTATCAAAAGGTTGTGGAAGTGCTTGGAACATTTTCAGGCAGTCTCTGGGTTAATGTTTAATCCTACTAAATGCTATTTTTATCTAATTTTTGGCTTTATTCTATGATTTATATTGAAACCTTATCACACTAGACTTTTCATTGTGATTTTTTTTATTTGGATTTGGTTTATTTTAATTATTTGAATTTCTAGCTATGTGTTTACTTCATGTGTTTGCACAATTAGAAATTATATATTTTCTTCTAAATTTATTATCGGTATATGCTTGGTCAAAATCTTGCATGTAATAGGCTCTTAAAAAAATTTTCTACCCTAACTTAAAAATATTAATAAAAACTAATTTTAAATTTAAAATCAATCATTCAAAGCCTTAATAATAAATCAATAAAATCAAATAGAAAGTCATGGGAATAAATGAACTAATTTCACTAAAAACTTGATTCTTTTCTTATGTCAGACACTTTTTCCATTGCACATAAAGGGCATTTGACCATTGAAGATAGTACATTTTCTAAGCAAGTTTGCTTATGCTCTAATTAAACTTTGATTTTAATATTAATACATTCATATATGCATAGTCACATACTAATTGGAGTTCAAAATTAAGTTGTCTAAATAAAAAATTAAGAAAATATAAGTATCTCATTAGCTAGATGCATTACATACCATACATACTTAGACAACTCAATTTTATCAATCAAGTTGTAAGATCTATTTTCTTTATTTTAATAAATAAGTATTATTCCTATTTTGTACTTCATATTACTAGATCATAATATTTTGAGATACTCAAGCAGATTAGATAGTAATTATTTTCAAGCAAGATGCAAAGTCCAATAGAGTCATACTTATTTCAATCTTATGTATGATGGAATTCCAAGTCCTTTGTAATTAATTAAATTAGATTTGGGATCTTACTTTATTAGTATATCTCATAAGATATGAGGCTGATTATCCTGCTACAACATAAGATGTCATCTCCTAAGCTTCTCCATGATCTTTTTTCATTGGAATATAAGTCTTAATATCTAATAAATTGATTAATTCAAAAAAAATAAATCTTTCAAATTAAAATTTTTAAAGCTCATTCATAGGATGATTTGAGGGAAATTGAGCTTTGGCATCCAAGAGCTTCATATATTTTCTTTTTTGGCATCAGAAAACAATTATTCCAAGTTGAATTATCCCAATTAAAATCTTAAATAACAAACAACAAACATAAACTTTAAAATTGATAGAGACTTACTCCACTACTTTAATCAAGAATTTTTTTGGGAGATGATCTCTCTTAAGATGTAAATAATTATATAAGTTTATCCTTATATGAAACTTACAATACAAATTAAAATAAAACCTATCTAATTTTATGCAGACCCATAACCTTAAAATTTTTAGTTAGTTAAGATAGTAAATTATTCTTAATGTTATATTTGATCACCTAATCAAAAATTCTTCAAACTGTATGTTGTTTTCAATAAATTAATCCACAAACCCTTAATGAAAATTGACTAGAGTAAATTAAAAGGAGATAAATTTGTTATGTTAAACTCATTTTCATGACATTAAATTAAACTCAATACATACTTGCTCATCCAATTTAAAGGAGGCAATTTTTTTGGTTAACCCAAAACATACTTTGATCATAAATGTACTCTGATCTATTATGAGATATGAAGACCTCAGTAGTAGGTCAGCTACTTAACCCCAATTTTTATCAAAGCGATAGCCCTCTCACACTATTTATTCTTTGTAAATATTCATTACACACATTGTAGATTTTTATATAGTACTCCAAACTCCAGACTTTAACCTATAAATATGGGACCCTGAGAAGAGCTAAGGGTTTGATTTTCCTAGGTCCTCTGATTTGAACTCTACAACATCTTATGTCATTCATATGTAAGATTTTCTTTCTCTTTTATTACTTTTCGAGGTCTTTCTCACTTTCTTTGAATCAACAAAGTTTTATTGTGGCTCACGAAGATTTTTGGATTCAACATAAGAATTTTTTATGTATAACACAATTTTAATGTATGAAATCTCATAAAATTAAGTTTATGGTAGATTAACAAAAAACTTAGGTTAGATCAATTTAGAGGAGGTAATGATTTTGGTTAAATATGACTTCTTATGAACTTGCCAATCAACATGCAAATTTCTAAGATTTTATTTTTTTAATAAATTATTTAATAATTAAATTACTATCTTTAATATAAAAAAATAAACTTCCTTAAAGAATATGAAAATATTTAGTTTCAAATTACCTTAAATTCTTTCAAACACTAAAAATAAAATTTACCACAAAATATCCACTCACAAGAAAAAAAATCTTTTTTTACTTTAAACAATGCCTGCCTTCAAAATACTTGAACTTGAATTCCTTAGGACTCGATCCTAATAATAATAAGCTAGAAGCTCTATAGTTTTTAAATGATAATGATAAAATTTTGATTTAATGTCCCATGAAGGCATTGGTGGAAGGGTTATGTGAATAGTGGAAAAAATATTATATATGGTTTAAATAGATTTGAAGCTAAAACACTTACAAATCTAAATGGTAATTTTTTTGTTGAAGAAAAGAAGGTAATTAAATCTTAATAAAAGGTTTTGGATATTTGAGAACTATAATGATTATGATTTTATTCATTTTGAATTAGAAATTAAAGAGTTATAAGTTTTTTATGTTGGTTGTATGCAATATTGTGTTATATTTGTACTTTTAGCTTTAGGATAAAATATATTGGGATTAATATGGCAGTTAGTCCATGCCAGATTTTATGTTTATGATAGAATAAGTAAAATAGTTCTAAATATGTTATATGTGTCATTTGGCTGAGAGATAAGGTTTTCGGGTTGGGTGGGCATTTTGTAAAAAAAAAAAAAGGAAATTGCATTTGGGTAGTGAAAATAAATAATCATGCATGTTGAATAACTAAATTATTGATATATTTCTATAATTTATGACCTTATGCCTTCTTTTAATATAATAAGGATAATGATTTAATCATAGTGAGAAATTCCTTGACCAATATTTCCCAAGAAACTAAGAGAAAAGTGTAAGGGGTTCCTGCCAGCAAACTTTGGCTCGGCCTAATTGATGTCTCAGGGAATCATTAAGAATTCTTTTGATGCACTTGCCTCAACATATTATAGTGAGGCCACCAAGACTAGAAAATTTATCACTGTGAAACCCATATAAAAGTTAACACTTAAATATACTTCTTTATTTTTTATAGTATGGTATTAGTCTTATTCTCTTATAGTCATGAATCATAAACTCAATGGATCATTTCTTAGTTTTATGTTTATGATAATATAAAGAAGGGGCATAGTCTCTACTCTTTCTCTAGGATCTTTACAGTAAGAGTATCTTAACTTTAGAAGAATGATCACTATTCACTCTTAGGTTACTAAGAAATTTTCCTTAAAGAGACTTAATCCTTTCATTTTATTTTTCAGACTTCTTATTAATAAATTAACCATGTTCAAATTTTTTTATCTTTGATATTGATTCTTGTAAGGACTTCACCTTTTATAAAAAGATCTCTAATCACTTCTAAGATAGCATATACAATCTTTAACAAACTTGCTTATCTCATATCTCAATGTCAACATAATCATTGAATGACTATTAAATGTTTATTTACCACCACCTAGGCCCATTATCTATGATTCATGCTCTAGCACATCCACTTACCTCAGTTTGGTGCCACCTTATATGAACTTATAAAATTAAAATAATGAATTCCCTAACATAAATATTAAATTTGGTCATGCTTGTCCACCTATCAATGTTAAATTGGTAACTTTTATGCGCATGAGACAACAATTAAGCTAATAGATCACAATGGTTGGGCTAACAACCAAGTGTAGAGAGGACCCAATAATCTCTTAGTTAGTGTGTTTGGCTATATTAGGTTTAGGTTAAGTTTGATAAACCAATTATTTTATGTGTACTCTTTCCAAGTCTTATCCTTAGAATTGCTATTATAATTTAAGAGAGTTAATTCGCCATTTAATTATATATTTGTATTGTAGTAAACAAAATTATTAATTTATATATGTTAATTTATTCTACAATATGTTTATTATTACTTATTCTATCAAACTCTCATAAGGTACCATACACACACCTTCACATAATGAACCCAATGATATGAGAAACACTCTTAATCAAGATTCTTAGAAGCACTGTGCGCAATATGTAATAAAAACATGAAGTCTTGCACTCATGGAAAACCAACACCTTAGAATTAAATATACTCTTTGTGGTGCCACCCTTCAAATTAGGGAAATCTACTTTTGGTATGCAAGCAATGATCTTTAAATATTTCTTTTGTGGCAAGGATATCTGTTAAATAGTCTTAGCATCTATTAAATCGCAAAAACCATTGATTTAAGTTAAATTTAGTGACATGGACTTTTTAAAATGAAAAATTGAACATTAAATTTTAAAACATTTAAATAATTCTTATTTATATTTCTCATTTCTTATATGTAGACTAAAAAAATAAAAAGTAAGGTATTCTTTTTATTTAAATTCTCTTATTATTTATACTGTTATAACTAATATAATGCATGGTAGGAATATACTTGATCATTTTTATTTTACTCATGTGCATTCATATCACATATGACACTCAAGAAATTATGATAACATCAATAACTGGCACCTTTTTTGAGTTATAAAATTTCATATTTCATTGAATTTCTAAGCTTATAAAATATAGTATGATAGATAATAAACTTTTATATGGATTCATAATATAGAACAAAAAAAGGTTATTATTGGCATTTTTTTTTTGCCATAACCTATTTCCTAGTGTAGTATGACTTTTAGGTATCTTATAAGTAAAGTAATCATCATTTATATAGTTTATTATTCAAATTCAAATATTAAAAAAATATTTTTCGACACAATCCTCATAGTCGACTTATGGACAAAAATTTGATTAGAAAAATTTATGAAATGTACCAATTTATAAATCATTACATTGTCATCATCATCATATAATAGGTTGCTTGTAATCACTATCACATTTAAATTTAACAACAATTCAAACTTTAAATTATCATTCATATAATAAAAGAAATATTATCTTAATTAAATAAATAATTTAATAAAGCCTCCAATGCAAGGAAAGAAAAATTTAGAAGCCTTATAATTGAGGAAAGTTTTTAATAAAGCAAAGTCGTAATCAATTATGCAATAATGTCATGATGATTTTGATCCCTCTTTCCCTTTAGGAATTATGTTAAATGTATGTATTATGATTATAAATAATGATCAAATTATCTTAGAAATTATATTAGCTTGAATCATATATTAGTGTTGCTTGCATGCAATGTAAGGTGATAGTGAGTATGTATAACATAATTTTTTAATGTTCATATTATTCATTTGAATAAAATATATCAATTTTCTATTATCATATTCTAATCCTTCTTCATTTTTCTTATTTCTTCCACTGACATCATAACCAACTTTACATCTACATCATTTGGTATTTAGAGCTAAAAGCCAAGACACTTGGTACTTTCCATTCTTTTTGTAATATTTTAGTTGGGCTTTCAACATTATTTAAATGTGTTATTATTCATGATTTCATAATTCGATGTTCAATTTCGAGCTCCTTTCTCTTAAAAAATATTCAAATTATTTTCGCCATGAATCATCCCAAAAGTTAAATGACTTCCTGTGTTACTATTCAAAAGCTCATTTATTGTTTTGTAAAAGTAACTATACACATAAATAATAGTTTTATTTTAATTTATTTTAAGTGAAAAATAACTTTTTTTATTTTTTTAAAAGAAATTTGAGATTTTTAATATTTTGAAATGATATTAGTTTCACTCATTCAAATGATAAATTTATCATTTTTGAAAATCTATAGAGAGAGAGAGAGAGGGAGGGAGGGAGGGAGGGAATTTAGGAGGGAGGGAGATACGCACACACACACAGTCCTCAAATAAATAAAAGTGGCATTTAATGCGTTTTAGGAACAACTGCTCAAATCATTTTACAGAATAAAATGAGCTAGCCTATTTAGAACCATTATTTCACTGTCAAATCTCCTATGAAGTAAAGAAAAAACCCATTATTTTGTTTTGTAAGTAAATTAATATACTCAATGCGTAATTTAATATTCATTCATATAAAAATCATAATATATATATATATATATATATATATATATATATATATATATATATATATATATATATATATATATATATATAT
>NEWO01000246.1:816341-850621 GCA_003013225.1 Phalaenopsis aphrodite | reverse complement strand
ATATTTAATACTGATTTAATTGTTTATTTGATAATTTACCTTCAGTTTTTATGCCATTTTTCTTGCAACCAATACATTTACAAATTAATTATACCATTAGAAAAAAGATATATAATAAAAAATACCAGATATATAGCTAAATGAATAGACAAAAATATAATTTTATTTTTTATTAACATTTTGACCTGCATACAACGTTATAAATAATTTTAAAATAAATTATGCCAACGGCTAGCCCAAGCTACTCACACCAATTCATCAGCTGCAACAACTGTCATATATCACACTATAGAATGATTCTAATGGCAAGACCAATCATGCCAAGCCGGAATTTTATTTAGAATAAATAAAATGATGCATAAAAAATACGTTTCTCTTTACCGATTAAGAACAAATATAAGCTTATGATTGTGCAATAGATTTAATAATAACAACTCACATAAATATGTAGATAAAAGTTGCAACATCAAATGTTGTGATGATTTATAGGAAAAATTGACTAAGATAATCGATGCAAACAAGTGGTTCTGATGACTCTGCATCAGCTGAAGCTTAAATTACATTATTCTTTCATTAAGATGCAGCTCAAAGTTTAAACAAGCGGATTGGAAGCTCAACAGAGAGAATTTAGTGATGATACATAAAAATACAGCAGCTGCACTGAAGCTCAAACAGTTAACTCAGACCGAGAAATTAGAATTCCATCAGTGTCAGCATAGATCCACTCACCATCACTGATTCTGGTTCCTGCAATGTTTATTGCAACATGTTTTTCTCCAATCCCCTTCTTATTTGCTTTCATTGGATGTGAAGCAAGAGCTCTGACACCTATATCGCATCCATTGATTTCATCAACATCGCGTATGCAACCATTAACAACTATACCAGCCCAGCCATTATTCTGAGCTTGTTGTACAGGATTGCCTCCTAGAATGGCACAGCGCATGCTTCCGCCGCCATCTACAACTAAAACTCTGCCATTTCCCCTCTCCTCGAGGAACTCGCGCACAAGGACGTTGTCCTCAAAGACCTTGAGAGTCACGACTGGGCCAGAGAAAACCTGCCTCCGGCCGTAAATTTGGAAAGTAGGATGGAGTGCGCGGAGTTCGCCAGTCAAGATTAGGTGAGGATTTGCATCACACAGTTCAGCAGTTGCCAGAGGTAAAGCAGCCATTAAAGTTTACTGCCATTGCATTACAAGAAATATCATGCCAGTCAGTATTTCGTTGTGGGTACAAGTAGCCCCAAAAAAAAAAAAAAACCCACAAGAAGATGCATGCTAAAATCAACCAATTGAAAACTTTGGTATGCTTGAGTTCTCCCACTCAACCCATACTTCCTAAATCACTTTCTCTAAATTATAGACCCCTATCATTGCATCTCTGATTAATTTTTTTTAATTTATGAAAAAAATTATGAATGTAACGTTAATACCATGTTAAGTGCCTCTCAAACTTTCACATTTAATTTCTGTAGTTATGCGGCTAAATCTAAAGATTCCCGGTTCAGCCATTCCCTGAGACACAGGTGTTCGCTACACCGTCATTAAAACTGATACATTCTATACTGATCAAGACACTGTTTACCAAGTTAACAAGTTCCAATGGAGCTTTTGTGTAGTTTGCCATTCGAATCCTAACAGATTTTTGCCTGTTTAATGAACCATATTCATAAATAATGACTTATTTGGATGTTTTATGTCTTCATTGCAGTTTGCTTCTTCAAAAAAACAAAAACAAAATATGTAAGTAGTGATTACACCTCAAATCTAATGGAATTAAATGGGCTTAGAGTTCGAGAGCCATGGAATTGGAAAAATTAGAGATAATAAATAACAAATCTAATGGAATTAAACAGGTGCAGAGTGCTGGAAAAATTGGAAATGTAACAGGGCAAGCCGCCTGACGCTCATCACTAGCAGTATATAATATATATTTAAAGGCAAGAAATAATTCAAGCACTCAGCATTATAGGTGACCGTGGTCATATACGTTTCATTTAATCTGCCACCATTATTACTGTGCACCTTAAGCAGCAATGATGAGCATACTGCAAGCAACCAAATTTTGATTCCCCTTGTCTGAAGAAGCAATATGACTTAAATAAGTGACTACATTTCCAGAAGGTAGTAGTTTGATAGACAAAAATTCAGACTAAAATGTTATATATTTTGCTTTTATAATATCTAATACAGCCTAAATGCCCATGGTGGGGCTTGTTTTTAAATATGATAGCCAGAATTACCAGTGTCCCCATAAGCCAAGCTGTAATAATTGCAAAAATATGGGAAGAATAAAAGTACAGCATGTCATTCTTACGACCATGCTGTACATAACACAATTCCTCATCTCAAATATTCGTGTTCATCAGAGCCTTTTTTGTGTAGTTGCACTTGACACAAGATGAATTTAGCAGCTTAGGAGATTAAGGGTGCTTAAATCCACGCTCAACCCATATGTGAATAGAACTATTCACGTGTAGTTCACTTATTGCACTTCAACGAAAGTTGATCATTTTAAGTAATGAATTTTATGAATAAAAGAGAGAAATGGACATGGAGCACTAGTTTAGAATATAATGTTCCAATCTGAAGTTTTTAATAGAGTTCTATAAAATTTAAGAGCATATGTAGGGGGGTAGAGAACAAAACTAAATATGATTGCACCTAACCGTAGCCGACACTTCAAGGAGGGGCTTGATGTGATTTTGATGGCTTAGAGTGAGGTTGGGCGGTAACTAGGATGTAAGGAAGTTAATGAATGATTTGGAAGAATGAATGAAAACAGTAACAATATACATAAAAGATATCTAACCAATCCAAGCACGATTGGCCTATGTAGACCACCAAGCACAAATCAACTGAACGATTTTCTCAAAGCTTTTTTTTTTTAATTTAGAAGTTAAAATTTTTCATTACACAACAGCACTGTTTCATTGCATTGAGATGATTTTTAGACTTCATCATTTAAAAAGAAAAATATTTTAAGAAAAAGATGATGCGAGGACAATATAGCAAAAGGTGTCAACCACGCGCATTAATTCA
Organism: Phalaenopsis aphrodite; assembly: GCA_003013225.1. Classification (NCBI taxonomy): domain Eukaryota; kingdom Viridiplantae; phylum Streptophyta; class Magnoliopsida; order Asparagales; family Orchidaceae; genus Phalaenopsis; species Phalaenopsis aphrodite. The sequence goes on along the minus strand of NEWO01000246.1, from coordinate 847,578 downwards.
TTATGTATTCCAAATCCATAAAAAAAACGCTCTTCATAAATTCTATAAGGTGAAAACTGAAATTTAAAATAATTGTACAAGTTCAAAACACAAAAATCCAAACTAGAATAAATATTTCAAAAATTTCTTTATGCTTGAGCTTTTACTTTTGCTCTTATAGTTTGACTCTCTCTGCTTGAGCATCTTTATGTGTTTGAGCTCTTCCTCCAAGTTTTACAAGGGGTTTTGCTATTTTTACCTATAGTTTTACACCATTAAATTCTTCTACACAAAGTATAATCACTAATTATAAAAATAATCATACATTATTTTACAATAAATCTCTTACATTTATTTGCATTGAATTGAGCATCTTTTTTCAAACCAAACAAAGATATAAATCAAGAAGTGCCCTCTGGTTGTTTTTCTGTTCCGTTGACCTTATGATTGGAGTCTTTTGAAAAAGCTAATTCAATCAATTGGTTGATAACAGATTTTCAAATTATTCCTCCATTTCGTCAAGAATTATTTATATTGAAACGATGGATCCAATATAATGTAAGATAACTGACAACAAACCAACTAGCCTAAATCAACATAATATAAACTTCTAGCATCTTCTTGCAATAATCTCCAACAATATAATGGGGCATTTACATGCATACCATACAATTCTTATGTTTTACATATCTTACACCAAAACATTTACATTTACAAGAAATATAACTTTTCAAGCATCAGTTCTGACAAGAAGTTGTTATAAGTGAAGATATCAAAATTTAAGTGTTAGATTATGTAAATACATAAATATTGTGGGGTATGTACGTAAATTTCCCAAAAAAAAATCGGCATAATCAAATTTTTTGGCATGAGGTTTTTGGCAAAAACTTGCTCTCAAATCTCATTACTTCTTCCTGAAATTAACAGAAACCCTTGTTTCAGATTATTGATTACTCCCATCACTTTGTTAGCCTAAAATACTTTATCCCGAAAAGGACTTCCTATTGTCTTCTATCTCATATATTGTGAAACTCCTGTAATCCATAAATTGATTTTGTTAAATTCTTGTGATAAATGTGCCTATTCAATAGACCGAGAGAGAGTTTACCACATGAATATCAAATTAACAATTTATCTAAAACTAATAAGACACCACCATAGGCAGTTGCCTCCTTTTTTATTCATTTTATTAATTGTTACAATTGGTGTTAAATCTACCAAAAATCCTACTGAATCAATTTCAATCAAGATGCTCAAAATTAAAATATGATTAGCACCTAAAAACATATCAGCTGATCTTGATAGATTGTGTTGAGATTAGGACAATTTTTTTGGTTTTTTTAAGGGTTTTTCCTTGATCAAATTAGCCCACCTAAATCCCAAAGCTAATCAAATAACAGCTAGACAGTATGAGAAAATTCAAAGTTAATCTACTCCCAATACCACTCTTGTTTTCTTGACATAAATGTTGGATCCTGAATTTTCATAGTTTACACCAATACTTTAATAGCACTCAATGAAAAGAAGAAAAAAAAAAAAGAGAGAAAAAGAAGCCATGGAATTTCATTTGAATTGATTCATTACAAAAATGACCTAATATTGTGAAATTGCATAACCCTGGGCTTTTACAACAATACACTACTTACAAGTTCGTGCTAGAGTTTTAGAGCAGTAAGAAAAGCTATAAACTATATTGTATGAATATAAAGAAATTATAAAGAGATCAATTGGTTACTCAATGTAAAATACATGAAGCATATAACCTAACTGCATACTAGAATGTGTACATGAGTTTTTTTAAATTAATTGTTCCAAGTCTCCGAAGTTGATGAGTTGTTTTTGAGTTTCAGTGCCTTCCCTTGAGCATGTTCATCCTAGTGAGTTCAACACAACTTTGGTGAGCTCTCCATGCTCAGCTAGGAAATTCTTCTCATCCTTGAATAGCGGGTTCACCTTAAATTGGTCCGCGAGTTCTCATTGAGTCCAGGGAGAAGATCGGATTGATTTCATAGCCATCTGAGCTAGTTTATGCGCACTCATGTTGAGTTGGCGAGTTCATGTTGTTAAGCTTTTAAATTATTTAGGCCAACATAAGTTCACCAATTATTTTTTTAATCTTACAAAGATAAACACGAAGCAAAAAAAAAAGAGAATAAGATAGTCAGAACTATCTTTCTTAATAGATAACAGTCTTATATTTTGGGGCTTCACGTTGGAAAGAAATTTTCACTAAAAATTTCTCAAAATCAGTTTGGATTCATGTCAGACAAGTCTATTATGAAAGCTACACATTTATTGAGATGTTTGATGGAGAAGCAAAGAGAGAATAAGGAGGATTTACATATGATTTTTGTTGAATTCGAAAAAAGTATATGATAAGGTTCCAAGAAAAGTGCTTCGGAGAAAAGAAATCTAGAGTCGGGTTTCCTCAGGGCTCTCTGTGGCAGTTTTTTCAGTCAGTTGGTAGAAGTGCTAAGAAGAATAGAACCAACAGCATTGACACTCAGTTTGAAGTGAAGAAGTGTGACAAGTATAAAATGTCACACAAGGGTGAATATTTGTCTTGATCCAACACATGTTTTAGGTGTCACAAGCCAGGACACATGACGAAGAATTGTCCTAAATTGGGTCAGAAGGCTCCAACATATTCCGGAAGCAGTGCTGCACAACCTCAGAGGAGTTATGGTAGACCAAGGGCAACTAAATCATTAGGGTCAGTGCTAAATACAGATTAGACTTAGCAACAGGTTCAGCTCAGAGTATATGCATTATCATAGTAGGTAGCCAAGGGCTTTCATGATGTCACAGGTATGTTTTCCTTTTAACAAATTTAAACGGTACACGTTAAGCATCATAGGATTCATGTCATGTCATACATAAAATAAGGGTTTAAATATATTAATAAGCTGAATCTAAATATTTAATGCGGTGATTTTAAATGATAGGTATCACACATCTTCAAAGTAGGTCGATAAGAGTGTTATTTGATTTGGGAGCATTCCATCCTTTTATAGCTGATGAACTGAATAAAGTGATGCAATTGAATGTTATTTCAATGTCTGTGATATTATCAGTTAGAATGTCAAATTGTCATTTTCTGGAAGTTGATCAATCATGTGAGGTGAAACATAGGATTGGTGGAAAGGATTTTAATGCCCAACTTATTGTGTTACCTTTGGTGGAATTCGATATGATTTTAGGCATGGATTAGATGTCTGAAAACTTTTGTCACTATTGATTGAAATAAGAAGACTATCAAAATAAATGTATCTGGGGAGACAGAAGTTAAATTTTCTGGTAACAGATGACTGGAATCTATGATAACTACCTACATGAAAGCTTGCAAATTGTTTAATCATGAAAGTTAGGGATTTCTTGCTCAGGTAACATATGCTTCTAAGGAAGTGAAGCCTTTGGGTGATCTTCCAGTGGTAAGAGAATATCTAGAGGTATTTAAGGATGATTTACCAGGGCTACCACCAATGTGAGATTGATTCCAGCATTGAACTCTTACCAGGTTCTGAATCTATATCCAAGGCACCCTACAGAATGACAATTAAAGAGTTGCAGGAGCTAAAAAACCAACTAAAGGAGTACTACATAAAGTATTCATCAGGCCTAGCACCTCAGCTTGGGAGCTAAAGTGTTATTTGTGAAGAAGGGAGCTTTAGGATTTGCATTGACTATAAAGAGTTGAATAAACTCACATTTAAAAATAAATATATATTACCGAGAATTGACGATTTTTTTTATCAGTGGGAAAGGGCTTCAATATTTTCAAAGATTGATCTAGGGTCAGACTAGCATCTGTTGAAGATTAAAGAAAAAGACATAGAAAATATCTCTTTCAGGACTAGATACGACCACTATGAATTTGTGGTGATGCTGTCAAGACTGACAAATGCTCAAACAGTTTTCATGGACTTGATGAACAGGTCTTTAGACAGTTTCTGGATAACTTTGTGATCATTTTTATATATGATATTCTGGTGTATCCGAGAAGAATGTAGTTTATGCTAAATTTTCTAAATGTGAATTTTGGCTTAAAAGTGTAGGTTTTCTTGGGCACATTATCAGTGGAGACGACATATGTGTTGATTAGAATGAGGTTAAGGTGATTGCAGATTGACCAAGTCCTACTATTGTTAATGAGGTCAAGAGATTTCTAAGTCTGACTAGTTATTACATGAGTTTGTTGAGGGATTTTCACAGATTGCTATGCCATTATCAAGGTTGAGTCAGAAGGCGATGAAGTTTGACTGGTCTGATCATTGCGAGAATGTTTTTCAGAAGCTGAAGACTTGTTTAATTTCAGCTCTAATTTTGGTCATTCTTTCCGATTTTGATGGGTTTCAGATTTTTAACAAAGCGTCTTTGAAGAGTTTGGGCTTTGAACTTATGCAACATGGTAGGGTCATTGCTTATACATAATGACAACTGAAGAATCATGAAAGGAACTATCCTACGCAAGACTTGGAGCTTGCTGCAGTTATTTTTGCACTCAAGATCTGGAGGCATTATTTGTATGAAGTTAGATGTAAAGTTTTTATTGACCACCAGAGTTTGAAATATATTTTCACTCAAAAAGAGTTGAACCTGAGACAGAGGAGATGGCTGAAATTTATAAAAGATTATGATTTAGATATAATATCCTCCAGGGAAGGCAAATGTTGTTGTTGATGCGTTGAGTAAAAAAACTTCTGGTAATTTGAATTGTTTATTTACTCAATAGGAGCAGTTTACTAAAGATCTAGAGAGGTTGCGGTTGACTACAGTTGATTATGGTGATGATAGTATGGCTCATTTATATCAGTTGACGATGCGACACTCTAAAAAGCAGAATTGAAGATTCTTTAATCAGAGATAGTAGTATTTAGAAAATTCCAGAGCAAATTCAAGCAGGCAATTTGGAGAGAGATATGCTAGATTAGGATGGTTTATTGAGGTATAAAGGCAGAGTTTATGTTCCATATGTTGAAGACCTGAGGAAGTAAATTCTGGAGGAAGCACATTTATCTGGATATGTTATTCACCCAGGGAGCAATAAAATGTATCAAGAAATCAAAGAAGCATTTTGGTAGCCAGAATTACAGATAAGCGTGACAAAATTTGTGGTCAAGTGTCCTTCATGTCAGCTAGTGAAGGCCGAACATCAGCGTCCTGGAGGTCAGTTGCAGCCTTTACCGATTCCAAAGTGGAAATGAGCGGAGATTGCGATGGATTTTGTGATTGGTTTGCCTAGATTTCATCAGGGTCGAGATTCTATATAGGAAATGTTCAATGGACTGACTAAGTCTGCCAATTCGTGCCTATTAGACAGACAGATTCAGTTAGAAAGGTAGCCAAATTATATGTAAATCAGATTGTGAGGTTGCATGGAGTACCAAAGTCTATTTTCTCTGATAAAGATAACATGTGTACTTCCAAATATGGAAAAAGATTTAAGAAGCTTTGGGCACTCGACTGACTTTCAGTACAACATTTCACGCTTAGATAGATGGCCAGTCAGAGAGTACTATTCAGAAGTTGGAGGGTCTACTAAGGTTATGTGTTCTTAACTTTGATGAAGAATGGAATCACATATACCTTTAATAGATTTTCCTTATAATAACAATTACCAGGCTAGCATTGGGATGAATTTATATGAAGCATTGTATGGAAGGAAGTGTAGGCCATCTCTATGTTGGGCTGAAACGGGTGAATGAAAGATCATTGGAGCTGATTTGGTTGATGATGTTATAGAGAAGATTGGACTGATCAGAGACAAACTGAGGATAGTACAAGAAAGATAGAGAAAATATTATGATGCCAAGCATTGACCTGTTAAGTTTGAAGTTGGAGAGTTTGTTTTTATCAAGGTCAGCCCATTGAAAGATGTATAATGATTTCGCAAAACAGAAAAATTGAGCCCGAGATTTGTCGGTCTTTTTGGGATTATGGAGAAGATTGAGAGTGTGGCTTACAAATTGGCTTTACCAGCACATATGCAGGGAGTACATAATATTTTCCACATTTTCTTTATTGAGAAAGAATATTATAAATGAAGCAAGTAGGGTGATAGCAGACTAAGTTGATATTCAGCCTAAACTTATGTTATAGAGCCTGAAAAGATTCTGGATTATGATGTGAAGAATTTTGGAATAGAGAGATTCCATTCGTGATGATTTTATAGAAGCACGGATCGGAAAATGATTCTACTTGAGAGAAGGTCTCTGAGATTCAAGAAAGATATCCTCAACTCTTGAGGTATGTTTACTTTCATGTTTATTTTCAAATTTTGAAGACGAAATTTTATGAGGGGAGATTGTAATAATAATAAGTTTAAAAATAATAATAATAAATAAATAACACAAAAACAACAATAATAATAGTAGTAATAATAATAATAGCAGTTAATTGAATAGACACGAAGGATAAGCACCCTTTCAGTTAAGACTTAAGAGTCGTATTACTCCTCATTCAAACCAATGTAGAGAACGAGCGAGAGAAAATGGGAAAGATCAAGAAAGGAGGTTGTACCCTAGCCGAATAAAAAAGAAGTCATAGAGAAGAGTAATCGAATGAAGTAGCGGGTGCTATTTCGACCTGTGCGAGGGAAGTGATAAAAGGAATAGAGATTGTCTCTTACCTATTTTACGTCAAGCCCTAGTAAAAGGAGGAAGAAGATCGTGTGGCTTGCGTGCAGAGGAAGAGAAATTTTGCACGCGTGCTATCTACCTCAAGCCCTAAAAGGCCGGTCAAGGAAGGGATGAGGTCACGGTTTCAAGAAATGCCACAATACAAAGCAGAAGGGGAAGAGGGAGACGTCGACATTGGACTCGCACAGAGGAAGAGGAAGAGAAAAAGAGCATAGTGTTGTCTACGTCGAGTCGTGCAATGCTGTCAACATTGAACCGTGTGAAGAAAAGGGTGGTGGCATTGTTTACGCGAGGGAGAAAAAAATGAGAAGGCTCCCTCTACGATTGCTGAGCTCGAGCCTGAACTAGAGCAGAGCACGATCGAAACTTATAAGGTATGTTCAATTTTATAAGTTAATTAATATGTTACTATAGAAATAAAATTTATGTGTGAGGGTGATTAATAACAATATTTATGGGTAGTTTTATTTAAAAATCAAGAATAATAATTAATGATTTCAAATTCGAAGAAGTTGGAGGAGCGTACGAGTTAGTAGGAGGATCGATCTGAGCAACTTATACGGTAAATATTAATGGTATATTGTTATTAGAATACATAGTATAATTATCTAAATTAATGTTTTTTTATGTGAACAGAAGAGTAGAGAAGGCTGATAAATTCTAAAATTTTAAGGAAGACTAAAAACATTAAGGTCAGCAAAGGTTAGCGTTTTTAATCATTCTTACATTTGTAAATAAGCTAAAGTCATTTAAGTTTTTATAATAAAACGAAGTTCTTATAAGAATATGCACATTTTATTGGTTTAGGTGCTAGGAAGTGAAGAGAAGTAATAAACTTTTTCAGAGGTCTTCTAAGTCAAGATGAGTAACTATTTCTTATATGTATTCAATTTAAAGTTTATTAAATAAAGAATATCTTTAATACTTCAGCCAATTATATTATGTTTGTATGCACGTAGTAGTTTAAGACTGAAAGAAAATGAATGGGGAAAGGGGAAAAAATATTTTATATATTTAAAAGGATCTCATTTAAATGAAATGAAATTTAAATATTTGTCATACAGGATTACCCCCAGATGTTAATCGTGGAGGATGCAATATACCCGTACATGTTAAAGGAAATGGTATAGGTGCACCTTCATGAGTAAATTTGAGGGTAGCTTCGGACACATTTTTTAAGGTGTATTCAAACACATTTCGAGAGTGTCATAGGGCACATTTTAGATGATAATTTCAGGTATAACGGTAATCCTGTGATGATTATTAAAGAGGTTAAAAATGACATACAAAAAGTGGAACGGGAAGGAATAATTTAAAGTTTTAATGAAATTCATTGCATTTTATTTTGGTTATTCATGTATAGCATAGCATAAAAATTTAATGCATTTTTAGATTATAATTGCCCACTAAATTTTACTTAAAGTTAAAGTTAAATATTTTCCTTCAGGGGAAGGAAAGTTCTAGGTTGATATGTCTAATAGAAGAGACTATGTTTACCAGAGAAGAAGCATTGATGTTAGGTATTTTTTTCTGGATGATAGTTTTCTTTACTATTTCTGTCGGTTTTTTATTTACTGTTCAGTACTGGATTGAGAAGTTATTTTTGGATGTTATTATTTTTGGATGTTTTAGATTTTATTACACTTGTGGATTAGTGGCTCTTGTATATGTATTAAAAGTTTTCAAAATGTGGATAGTTAGATGTTAATACTGTTCGATTGTTGTTCCCGCCTCATTTAATTCTAAGCACCGGGTTGGGTCGTGACAAAATGGACAATTTGAGAATTAGAGGTGATCATGGAGTGACTTCTGCAAGTACATCTCAAAAAGCATATAACAATAATTTGAAGACCCTCTTACTAGCATTGTCAAAGAGAATTTTCTACTTCAAATTCACTCGATCGGGAAATGAGGTTGATAGATACTAAACATGTTATTTCGTCGTAATATATAAAAGACATGATGAAATTGTCCCAAAGATGGCCCTTTGAACTCCTCAAGTTATGCAGGACCATGTTGATGTAAAGAGGGTAATTGAGCAAGTCACTAAAAGAAAAAAACAATCTCATCAAAGCTATAAAAAATTTCTCATGATGCTCATAGTTCTACACGAATCTTACCAAGACGGTTGACTGGAATAGCCATTATAAAGAAGAAATCAAAAAAATTGACTAGAGATATTATTTTAGATCGTCCTTAAATTCATTTAAACATCAAAACGAGTTGGAAAGGATCGAGTTCAAAGATCTCACTCTTATGAAGGTAACAACTAACAAATGAAAAATTATTTGACAAAGATGTTCTCAAAAGTCAACCCAACAATGATTTTGATGAAATTGTCAATATTCACTAAGACTTTGAAGATTAGAAGATTGAAGTCCTTCTAAGATGCAAATTCTTAAGAATCTTGAAAGTCAAGACAATTTCATTCTGAGGATAAGCCATTCTGCAACAACTCATACAAAACAAGCATGCTTTTGTAAACATTATTTTTTATCCGGATTTTAAGTTTTTTTAATCTTAATTTTCAAAAAATTTTGAAAGGGCAAATTTCAAGTAACCCTTAATATAATAATGGCTTGTACTTTTAAAATGGAATGCAAAAAAATTTTGCTTAGCCTCTCTTGTTTTATTTATTTTCCAATAATAGTTGATAATGATGTCGAGTCCTAAGAAAATATTAGAAGTGATGTTACTTCAAAAATAAGGAAATACCTAAAATGACCTTGCCAAACATTTCTTTTAGTGTTACATCTCTATTTTATTATACAGTCCTAAGCTCTATAAACTTTATGCTTATTATGCTTCTCTCTCGAATTTGAGATTTTCTCTCTCTAGTTCCTCCTTTACCCAAGTTCTTGGCTTTTCTAATGGTTAATGCGGTGAAGAGCTAATAAATTATTCCATGAATGCGAGTACTAGCATTCTTCTTAAGCGAATAGCTCGCATAAGCAAAGTTCTCCAAATGATCCATGTCATTGAAAAATCATTTAATTTAAGTTTCAAAATGAAGAGAATTTCTAAATACACTTATTGAAAATGGGTTATGTTACTATAAGCGCAATTTAGAATTGATTTGTAGTTTCCCATATGCTAAAAATTAATTGATATTATATATATTTGTGAAGTTATCCTTACCCAAATTATGCCAAATTTTTAGCCAACATAATTTCCTTTAATATACAGTAGTAAGAAATGAAGATTGCAAGAAACATCACTTTTTGTTCGACATCTTTTCACTATTAAGGTGGTTAAAGATGGAAACATATGGTTATCATCTAATCAAATTAGAATATTGGGGCTAGAAAATATGATTGAAAATTGGAAAGTAAAATTCTGTTTTTTCAAATATTTTTAAACAATGATTGGTTAAGATGAAGCTTGAGAATCTCAGCATACCGAACTTGACTGAATGAATATGTAAACTTTTTACGGTTAAAGCAAATTGGTTTAAAGATTCATAGTTATCTCGTCACACAAATCATCAAAAGTATTTTTCTCATGAATATTTTGTCAAAGTTTCTTTTTTTTTTTTTTTGTATTCTACAACTTGTCCTTTATTTTTATACATTTTTTATCAGTATGTGCCAACACATATCTAGTGTAAGCTAATCCAAATTTTTTAAGATTTTAAAAGAGAGTAGTAAAAAAGAAAGGAAAGAAAATTCTAATAAAGAAAATGTTGAAATGTCGATTGTCATTTTTGAAGAGAAATTTAATTTTGATACAGAGAACATCTCTGCATCATGGTGATGAAGTCACAATCAAACGACAACAATTAGTCTACCATCAAAGGTGAGCTCACATCCCCAATTGCTAATTCAAGTAGAGACTTCACATGTTCCTTATACAACTTATGAGGTTAATAATTCATGAACCATTCATTTTTGTATTAATTCTACAATTGCTACTGCCACTGCTACTATAGCTCAACTTTAGCTCCAAAATCTTCTTTAGTTCATATTGCATCTATTAAAGTCATTAGGTCGAGAACAACTCATCCTCTTTGTAGGATTATGATTGATAAGAATTAGCTAAAGACTAAGCTTAGAAAAGAAAACGAAGAAAGTAGTTATGTAAAAGAAGAGGAAGTCACTGAGTCTCCAAAAACAAAAACAGGAGTTCAACAAGAAAGTTCAGAGAAAAAAGTGTTCCAATGGTGCAAGGACCAAGACTCGGCTTTTAATGACTACTCGGTGGATCTTGAGATAACAAAACATGAAATTCTCAACTACTTATGAGTTACGTTCTGCAAAATTTTTGTTTTAAACTCAAAATAAGATTGATGAGATGTTGTTAATCAACTTTCAGCTAGCAATAATCAAGATAAATGCATTGGTCTAGAAATATAATTATATCTTAACTAGCTATTCTAGCCGACAATTAAAAGAAGCAAAGCATTAAATCTTCAAAAATCAAACTTTAGACAATGTCTTAGTGAATTTAACAAGTTTAGATAACAAGGAGGACATGCTTCACTGAAGAATATTGAAAATTTGAAAACTTAACTGTTTGAAAAGGATATTAGCCTTGTAATCCCAATTAAATTGATCTAGATGCATTGTTGGAAATATACAAATTGTTTGGAAATCAGAAAAGCCTTACCGTAAAGAGCAAAAAAAAATAATAATAATTGAAGACCTTTGAGAAACTCTTTTAGATATTAATGATGTTTGTCGAATAAATTGAGCTTTGATTAGTTTAATAGCACTTGATATTTGTTACCGCTTGAAAAAATTGATAGAGAAGAAAATTCTATCACCTTTATACAAAAATTAAGAAATATTTTCTATTATAACATTTAAAGATTTAAGTTCAGCCCACAAGAGTACAACTTGAATATTTAATACTTTTAAAACTTGCTTTTTTCCTTTTCCCTACTTTTTGTAAGAAAAACATTGAAATTTAAAAAATAGCTTTATATTTTTTCACTAAATTATTTGTTATTGAATCAAGTATTAGGGTATTAAGCATAAAAATAGCTTAAGAGACCATTTGGAATCACTTTTGTATTTATTTATTATTTATTAGTTTTATTTTGTTCATGAATTGAACAAAAATATATTTGAATGTGATAACTATTTTTAAAAACGTTTTAGTATTTTTAAAAAAAAAAGGTGATTTGCTTTAAAAAAGTAAAAAATAAGACAACAACCACAACAACAAAGCCTTAATCCCACTACGTGGGATCGGCTACATGAATCCTTTTTCTCCATTGCGTCCTATTTAGTGTCATATTTTCATTTAGTGCTAGTAAATTAAGATCATTTTTAATACAATAAGCCCAAGTCTTCCTAGGTCTACCTCAGCCTTTCTTAACACAAGTCGAATCTAAAACATCTACTCTCCTAATCGGATCATCAGATGGTCGACGTTTAATGTGACCAAACCATCTAAGACGACTTTCTCTAATTTTGTCTGTCACAGGAGCTACACCAACCCTATCACGAATATATTCATTTTGCATTTTGTCTCTAAGTGTCATCCACCTAATCATTCTAATTTCGGCAACACTTAACTTATTATTATGCTTCTCTTTTAAAGGCCAACATTCAGCGCCATAGAGCATTGCAAGTCTCACCACCGTCTTATAAAATTTTACTTTCAGTCTAAGAGGTACTTTTCTATCACACAAAAGGAACGAAGCATTCCTCCACTTCAACCAACCAACTTGAATTCTACTATTAACATCCCCATCTATATCGCCATCGCTTTGAACAACGGACCCAAGATATCTAAATCGTTCACACCTTTTAATAATTTGATTACCCAAAGACACACTTCTGTCACTAGAGCTATTACTACTAAAATTACATTCCATGTATTCAATTTTAGTTCTACTTAAATGAAGGCCTTTAGACTCCAATGTAGACCTCCATAATTCAAGTTTTTCCTTAACTTTTTCTCTCATTTTATCTACGAGAAAAAATAAGAATATATTAAAAATATACTAACCAAAAATGTTTTGAAAACAAAAGAAAAAACTAAAATTAAAAACAAAAGTGATGCAAACTTACCATAAGTAATATAAATAAATAATCAGTCTTAGAAGGTAAATAAGATTATGAATATATTTAGCGGATGGCCAAATATGTAATAGATTGTTTTGAATAATAATTTTCTTTTGAAAATTTACTCAATCATACATTTAACATATTCCTGAAGTAAATTATAGCCATTTTTTGGCTTTTATCTTTCATTAGATTTTATCATCACAAAGGAAACCAGTTAAACTCGTTGCTAAAATAAGCTCACTTGGCACTCAAGGCGGTTCTTATCACAATACATGAAAGTTTCTAGGGTTAAAATGCCAAAAAAATAAATAATTTAAGAAAAGTTGACCTGATGCTTCAAGTTTTATTGAACCTGATTCTAAGCAATATTGCTTTGATGCCTATAAACAATATTTGAAAATAGAAGTCTTTAGTCCACTTGACAATTTTGCTCAAAAATTGAACTTTAATTTGATGTGATGAACTTATTGGGACTCATTTTATAGTTTATTAGATATCGTTTTCATAACAAGGAAACCCAATTAAAAAGGAAATAAAGGGGACTTCATTAAGCAAAGATTATCCTTCTTCTTAGAAGCACTAGCTCTCTAGTAAGGGGTGCTCTGGTAGCTTTTCAATTTATTTTCAAGCAAAGATCTCTATTGACTTCAAACTTAAATAAGTCATTTCTTCTTCTTTGATTAGCTGAGTAAACAAATAAAATATAGTATTTCTAATATTGACCTAAGATTTTAAAAAAAAATTTAAGTTGGCCAATTTTAATCTAAACTAACTTGGATCTATTTTTTGCACAATGTCCATTTATTTCTTTTCAACTCATTCTTTTGTTTCATTAAACTCGCCTAACTCGGCGAGTTCTCCATGTTTATTTTTTGGGACAAGTTCCCCAAGTTTATCATTCATGATACTCATCTATGAAGATGAATTCACCTATCAATGCAGATTTCCTATGACAAATTTATTCATTAAAATTTTTTATAATTGTAATTAACAAGTATTAATCTTCAAGAGAAAATTACAACTCAATAGCAATAATAAAACGTAGAACTAAAATTTAATGATAAAAATATTGTGAAATCATCTCCACTCAAAATTCTTGAGACTTTTCTTTTTCCAAAATATGCAGAACCAACATGCACTTTAATGATGTACGACCCCTCCCATATAAAACCCACTTTTGCTATGTACAGATTGTCAGGCAACAACATCTACTTACATCAAAAACTAAGATGCAAATATAAAATTTCTATTCTTTAAATTGGAAAATATTTAGACTTTTTTTGGTTTCCCTTTCCATCTCATTAACGATTGAATGCTTAATTCTTCAAGTAAATTAGGTAAAATGTTTTATCACCGTTCAACTAAATTTCTCTTCATCGAACTCTCTGTCTTCAAAATTTGAAATGAAAACAATTCTCGAATATATAAATTGTACTGATTGGCAATAATGCTTTAACAACACGTGATAATAAAAAAGAACTTTGTCTAGTAGCAAATGAAATCGTTCTTAGTCCCAAAGTTTTAATTATAATACTTTTAATCATTTGCCTTGGGCGCCATTAACCTTCTTTTTTAAAAGAATAAGAATTTGTCATTGGTAGATTTTACTTGGGCATTTATTTTTGGATAATATGACACTCAATAGGATGAAATGGAGAAAAAGGAATCATGTAGCAGACTCCGCTTAGTGGGATAAGAACTTGTTGTTGTATTTATTTTTAGATGATGAACGAAAGCAAATTGAGCCACACTCCTTGATTTTAACAAAAATCTTTGAGCTACTTATCTATAAGATGAGGCCAATTGTCAACAATAATTACTAATAATAGCCCAAATTGATAAATGATATCTATTCAGATGAAATAAAAGATAATTTTTGAAGTGAATTTTACTAAATTCATTGCTTCAATCCACTCAATGAAGTGGTCAATCATTACAACAATAAAAATTCTCTTTCCATTTGATGGCAAAAAAATGCTAATTAGATCCATTTCCCAAATTGTGAATAGCCATAGATTGTACAATATTGACCAACATGATTGTTGCTGGACTTTTTACACTTCTTTGATATAAACCCCTAAAAGAAGTGCTTATTTGAAAAAAACAAATTTTGATTTTCAATGACTAATACTTCCTCTATTATCTTAGAAGTTTCAAGTCCAGAGACTCAATAAATTTCAAGATTAATAATTTTCCCTTAGACATTTTCCATAGCATATATAGGGCATACCCTCAATTGAAAAGGGACATCGCATGCATCCCTACCTGACTACAAGCTGTAAACGTTACAACAGTATGATACGTGGAAGTAATTCAAGAGTAACCAACTCAAAATTGTATTGTAGGTAGTTGAGGTATCAACTATATGATGAAGTGAACCATTGTTGTATATTTTCTTTCTCCAACCTAAATAACTAGCACTATAGTCACTCTTTTTTTTCCTCTTTCACCTAAAATGCCAAATAAGGGTCCCAAGTTCTGCAATAGGCGAGACATCCAATCTTAATTTTATTAGATATTTTTAAAAATTATAGTTGTAGAACTCCCATGTCAATCAATATATTGTCAAGTTAATAGTTCATAATGAGTGACAATCAAAATTCTGTTATTATAAGGATTACAATTCAACAATCTATCAACTCTAGATAAAGTAACTAATACCACATCTTTTAGCATGCTCTATGTACAAATTAAAGTTTTTTGAGACTTCCTCGTTAAAAAGATATTTTAGAACCACCAAGAATGGCAAGAAAAACTCTGGTTAAGTGAATTGCTTGCATCGAGATGGTTCATTCTGGCCTCTTCCATTAGTGTATTACTTGACCTTCTACCTAGTTAAGCCAAAGTAAATTCCTTCAACTTCCTTGGCTTGATAAGCTCCTCCAAGTATGAAAGATGTCTACAATTCACGTGCAGTAATCATGGTCTCTATGAAATGCACTTAAATCCTTCGTATGTGGCAATAAAGTAGGTCATTTGATGTAATCTTTGTTATGTATATCCTCTACAAGCTCAACCATAAAAACATGCAACTGCATAATAATTGAATAGTAGTAAGTAAACTAGTGACTTTTTTCTCCTATCCTCGTCACAAATTTAATTTTAAACTAGCCTCTCTTAGTAAGGAAGTTGTGGATATTGGTAATGCTATTACAAACAAAAGTGTGAATTCTTCCCTTCAAAACTTTAGTCTACTTTATGGGGTCCCTAAAAAGTTACAAAAATTTCCATTCCTACTCAAAACTTAGCAAATCTCATGTCATCACAACCATCTCACTATTATACCCTTCTACATAGGCATGAACATTATTTAAGTTCTAGCAAATCACTCATAGTTCTCATCTATTGCAGTCCAAGTGCATATCGAAAAAGGCCTTCCTTCAGATCTTTCAGTTAAGGAAGTTATAACTTGCTCCAAATCATTCAGCTTCAACATTTCATTCTAGCCCTTGTGATGAAGTTCGTCAATGATTCGACTAGCTTCTACCCTATCTTCAGTAAAGCTTGTGAAATCATTAATGGTTGTTAGGTACTAACAATTTGAATAATGAACAATCTCTTGAACACAACAAATGATATATTAGTCTCAAAGGACAAGCATGAAATCACTTGAGAGTCAACTCCTTAAGTGTTACAAAAGATAGCCTTCATTCCAAAGTATCGTTAATATCAAGTAAAAAAGAAGTAGATCCAAAATAGGTGGCATGATCCACTGGGTTATTTTTTGTGGGGAAAAATCATGATGTGTAATCTTAAACTTCATAAGAGGTTTAGCCTCAGCAATCTCCCTATAGCAAGCAGTTGTCAGTTATGGCTTCCTCTTTGCAAAACAACTCTAATTCGTGAGTTGAAGGAAATGAATCTTCCTAGTTGACGGGGTAATACATTTCATCATCAGCTAGAGTGATAGGCAAAACTCTAGCACTGGAATGATACCTTTGGATGATTGAATTAAATGATTCATTTAGTAGTTGCATCTTAGGAGTTACCTTTAAAATTTGCTCTGTAATCCCTTGTATCATCTTCCTGATCAATTCTTCCAACTTTGTTAGCTATTGTGAAATTACAAAATATTAGGGTTTCATGCTTACTAAAGTCTCCCTGGTTTGCTAATTTGTAATCTTTTGTAGATCCCTTTTGATTATTGGCATAGATCCCATGCCCACTACACCTTTGAGGATGTTAGATTTTAATTAATTATTTCTTAGTTACACCAAGACTTTACCAACACTAAGTTAAAAGAGAAACAAAAGAAAGATTATTTTAGAGTAAGAAACCCTGGCATTCCATTAGTATTAACTGTTTACAAGAACAACCCAATGTCGTATAATTGCATAACTGCGAGCTTTTCCAAAGACACTATTTATAAATTAGATCAAAACATGAGCATTATAGGAAGCTACACATTAAGTTACAAAAATAGAAAAGATATTTAATGAAACCCATTAGAATCCACAGCATTCACAGAAGTAAGAAAAAAAAACAAAACAAAAAAGAAAAAAAATTATCTACATTAATAATGTTTTTAATTACAAAAGCTATGTCAGTTTATTGTAAAATACTATTACTTGAGCCAAGACCACCGAGCCACTAACTTAACTTGTTGCTGGAGCACTCGACTAAGGGCAACGAAAAAAATCATAGCTAGTGAGAGTAGGTTGATATCCTACTTAATGTCCACCACTGGCTTACTCGAATCACCTTTTACTAATCTCTTAGGTTTCTTTATGGTAGGCCAGTTGACTCATATTCAACATCTTATATTCGAAGGTACTACTCTTGATACTTATTGTAACTTGTGATTGACAAAGTTTACAATCTTGAGGGGAGTTAACTCAACATTTGTACTAAGAAAAAAATTATATTGATAATCAAAAAGGAAGATAAAAAGTAGCTATAAAATAAGGAATTCCGCCCGCATTTATAAGTGGCCAAAATTTCTTACATAAAATTCATAACAGCATCATTACAAAAAATTAAATGAGAGCATTATTCCCAATGACAAGAGTTAAGTGAGTGAAAATTATTATTTTACTGTTTTATTGATCATAAAAGCCAATACATGTCTCACCTAATTCTCTTGACCCATTTTCCAATTGACTATCCAAAGGTGAAATAGAATTGAGAATTAAGTGTATGACAAAAATGTATATTTCAAGATGACGACAAGTTCTAAGAAAAAACTTGCAAAACTAAAAATGTTGCTCATCTAATATAAGAAAACTTTTGCCTCACTCAAAGGTATTTACCTAGCTCAAAAACACTCGGTATTCAAAATACCTAACCTAACTCAAAGAAGTTGGCTCAATTCAAAGAAACTCTCCCAGATCAAAAGCACTCTACTTAACTTAAGAACAACTCAACCTAATTTACAAGCTACTAGCCCAAATATTGGGATCAGTCGCCCATTCCAAAAGAAACTTTCTTGAGTTATAGAAATAGCTCAACAAGCCCCTCCATTCCATGATTCCATCCGATGAATACACCCTCAAGAATTTAATTAAAGGCCTAGCATACTTAATTGAGGGTAGCTTCAAACACTTGTCAAGTCACTCATTCACATGCACTCTCCCGAATCTTAATTATTGTGTCTGTAACGATCAAATGATATATTTATTTTTTTATTCTTCTTGTGTAAATTTTTCTATTATACTCAAAATCAAGTAAAATAGGTCAAATGAGTTAGATTCAAGTCATCTATGGTATTATGAACTTTTGCGCCATGAATGAATAAATTTTTCTTGTGTCAGATCTCTTTTCTTCTCTCTCTTACTTCTCTTACTCCCAATCTTGCCACTCACAGATCTACAAACAGGGTTCTAGCATCATCACAGATAGATCTAGATCCGGTGATGAATGAACCACTTCACAAAGAGCATAAATTCTAGCAAAATTTATTCAAAGCATCCCAGCACTAATTAGCTGGCCATCATTCCACTGGCCACATGCACATTAAGAAATCCAATTGCACACTTAAATATCAAAATTCCAGTAATATTTATAAACTTCTCATCAATTATCAGACCAAAAAAACCGAGAAGTTTCTGTACATCGCCCTCAAACCAATCGATTCAATCACCATAACAAAATAGTGTTCCCCCGACCTAATCAGATAACAACATCGATCATCTCCAAGGGTCTAATTCCATAAGGAAAACGCAATATAAAATTAAGTTTTCGAAAGTCACCATAGTTTGGCAGCCCGACAGCGCTAATCATCTAACAACGGCAACAAGAAGGAAGACATCGCTTCACGAAGAATCAAAGTAAAATTAAAAGATGAAAATCAGATCATACCACCTTACCTCGGCGCGCTCCAGAGAATTGAGCGGATTTTTGATCTCCCGGCGATTTAGCAATCAAGAGACCAGTGGACTCATGATGCGGGAATGTTGGAGACTGTGCCAATCGACATTTGCTCGGTTGAATGGGCCGGCAGCCCAGCATCGTTTACGCCAATGTCGTAAAGATGATGTGACATAAATATAGAATATAAAAATTATTGAAAACGTAAATACTGTTGAAAATATTTTTTTATTATTATAAAATTTAAATATCCTATAATAATTAGTTAATTTAATTTTTTTGCTTAAATGTGCAAGTATATTAGTTGAAAAAAATATATAGAATGTCAAAATTTTGGATTTAATTCCTCTCACAAAAATAAATAAAAAATTTAAATATAGTTAATTTATTTTATATTGCAAAAAAAAATTAAAAATTACGTTTTAAAAACATTAAATAAAATTAATTATTAAACACAAATTTTAGTTATCTAATTTTATAGTAACTTTTTATTATTCTTTCGCTATATGTAATTCAATCATTCGAATTATTTTTATTTCACTTAATTCATGGCATATTATTAATTTATTTTATTTTCTTATTATTTATTAATAATCTAACACAAAGAATGCCAAACCTATTTTATATCTCATGAAACTAAATACTTTAGTATTATAAAATATCAAGCAATTGAATTACGGGCAAATGTTGCACTTAATGTTATATATTATTATTCATCCAGTATGCCTTTAAAGATGTGAGATTCTTAATCTGCACGAGTTGGTGTTAGTTAAAAATTGCCAACAAACAAAATTGGCAAAATTGAATGATTAATGATGATCTTGGGGGCCTTTAGTGGGTCAAATGATAAGATTTGTCAAAGACATTCTTTAAAGTGTGAGGGTTTCTTTAGAGATTAATTATGTTGATAAATTTGTTGATAAAAGATTTAAAAGAGTATACTAGGAGAGATGTCAAGACTTACCTAGTTTGAACTAGTTTAGAGAATATGTGTACTCAAGGAAGAAGATGGTGGCACATAGTTCTAGGGTAGCGCAGCTATTTTCTACCGTTCCTTCATATTTCTAGGCAATTTTCTATTGTTTATGCAACTGGTTATGATCCATTGGTTGGAAATGGGTTCTCCAACTGCTCGATGTCTTATTTGGATATCTTGGAAGGTATTAATTCCATGTCCAACACTTATGTTTCTAATCTTCTTCTCCCTTAACATTTTCATGAGTAATTTGAGGGTGGCTCTGCAGCGAGGTTATTAAAAAAAACCTTCCCACAAGAATGGAAAACTAGCCTTATTTCTAACTAAGGAGGAGACTAACATGCTAGTTGAACCCTTCAAGTTTACTTTGGTGGGTAAATTTACATATGCTTGCCCAAAATGGATGTCATCAGAATATATTTTGTTGATTTAAAGCTTAAAGGCAACTTGAATGTTGGTTTGCTAGATGGGAGACACCAAATGATTAAGCTTAAGAAGGAAATGGATTATGCTTTAGATTCTCTAGATAGGTGTTCTATGTGGAGAATGTTACAATCAAAGTATTAAAATAGATCCCTGATTTTAATTCTAAAGAGAAACCTCCCATTGTCCCTATTTGGTTCAGGTTTCTGGGTTGAAACTTCATCTGTTTAATAAACAATTGTTATACTCATTGGCTTCCATCTTTGAAAAACCTATGAAAATTGAATAGGCTACTTTCATTTTTTTCCAAACCATCTATGGATAGACTGATGGTAGAAAGAAATATTATTATTCCTTTTGTTGAATCTATTTGGATTGGCAGCCCTACTAATGGGTATTGGTAAAGTATTGAAGTTGAATAACTCCCTTTTTATTGTACCAAATGCAAAATGTTTGGGCATATATTAAATAATTATTTTATTGCACACTCTAACCTAAGAAGAGCTAAAAAAGGGTGATAGATGTTGGTCAAAAAGGGAAAGAAATGGTTAACGTTGCTACTCATGGTGCACTTGAAATGCAAAATATTAATGATTTAGGTGTAGGAAACATTATATGCAATATCGTTAATGAAATTTAGACTTTTACAAACCATTAGGGTGTTGTTATGCAAGGTCATCACAACTCTAAAGTGGGTAGTACAGAAATTGTGCAAGGGGTGAATGATGATCAAAGCAATGAGTTGGTTGGGTTATTTATTTTTGTTGTTGGTCAGAAGGAAAACTTGGATGAAGTTATTAAAACACTGTATGAGTATTAAAATGCTAGAACATAAGAATTTGGGGCTAGAAGGATGATCCAAACTACTATAAACTTTAAATTTAATAAAGATCACAAAGAAATATGTAAGGATAATACCGGTGGGCTTGTGGACAAGCTTCCTATGATGATAATATGGTTAAACACAATATGTTAGTGATTCTACACATGAGGGATCTCAGTTTTCTAATTTTGTGGATAAGGATGGGCTGGAATAATGTAGTGAGATACTAGCTGAGCTAGAAATGAATTGAAAGAAGAGTGTAGGGTTAAGAAAAGTAGGAAGAAGAAAACTAAAGGCAGTAGGGAATTGGGGTATGTGAACCCTGAAGCTATAATTCTAACTAATGAAATAAGCAGCAATAGAAGTTGTTAACCTCTCTTACTCCTCTCTAGGGTTGCTAGAGGTGCGAAAGCTCTTATGGTAGTTAATGCTATGGTTTCAAGTTTTAAGGTCATTGCTAAGTTTAATGCTTCCCTTAGACTCAAAAATCTAGTTAGAACTCATAAAATACAACTTTTCAAGATTCTTAAAACCTTAGTTGTTGTTGAAAATAACCTCGAGTACCTCAGAAGAATAGGAAATTTTGGTTTCTTTTCAAATGTTAATAAGAAAATTTTGTTCATGTGGAGGAATTCATTGGAGATTAATGTACTTATAGATATCTCACAGTTAATACATTTGAAGGTTAGATGGGTCCATTTCTTGTTCTTTATGTTTGTTGTATATGCTGGTTGCACCAAATCGACAAGAATGGAGCTTTAGAATTCTTTAAAGTTGATTACTGGTTCTTTTAATGAACCCCTGGTTGTTGGTGGTGATTTCAATGTGATTACCAATGCTTTGGAAAAAAAAAGAGGGCAAACCACCTAGTTACAGTTTAATGGCTGAGTTTGCCACGATTTTAAATGATGTTGATCTATTTGATTTGGGGTTCAAAGGTAATCCTTTCACTTAGGCTAGGGGTAAATTGTTTGAAATATTGGATAAGTGTCTCGATAATAATAGCTGGATTAGAACATTTTTGCATCATGTAGTCACTTATTTGTCTAGAAGAGATTCTAATCATGCTCCCCTCCTTTTTTATTAATTTTTCTCAGAAGAAAATGAATTCTATATATAAATTATTAAATAGGTAGAGTCTTCATCCTTCTTTTCACCAATTTGTCACAAATCATTGTTAGTATGAGAGCAATGGTAATGTTAGTCATAGATTCTGATTTTTGCGGAAAAAGTAGGTAAGAGATTTTAAGCATCAGAATTGGGAGGTTTTTGGTCATCTACGAACATGAGACCAATTAGCTAAATGATGCGTGTAGATTTAGTGTGTAAATTTTACAAATATCTTTCAATATTACAAAATACACACAACAGATATAACATTAAATATTTAATATAATCTCAACAAAAATACCTTTTATGAAAATAGTTTATCTTTAAAATTCTTTTTAAACTGCAAATCCTCTTTAAAATCAATGCAAGTATTCATATCGTTCAAGAAATACAAGGCTTTAATGGATAACTAGATATCAATCTCCTATGGAAGTTGGAAAAACCTATAAGTAAATTCTTAAAATTATTTTATAATTTAAAAATACAAAAAATAAAAGTAAAGTGTGAAGTTTGAATATTAACTACTAAAGTGAATGCTATATAAAATGCAGTTGAAAGACAGAGTTAAGTAACTAAGAAATAAACTTTCAAAAGTAAAATTATGAAAACTAAACAAAATTTTTGTTGATGGAAGACTCAAATTTAAGAAAACATCCTCTCTTTTACAATGAGTATTTGGATTGTTAAAAAATTAAAATATTTTGAATATATATATATTTGTGTCAAATAGGAGTTTGGTCACTAATTTCGTGGTTAGGCTGGTAGGATATCGGCTGCCACTCCAGAGCTCTCACTACTCCCTCTCCTGAGGGCTAACAATCTTGCATTAGTTTCCAATCAACTAGACCAAACTGGAGATTTTAATTTGTCACCTTAAAATCTCCAATTCTGCATCCAACAAAGTATATTTCTCTATTTATTTGCACTCAATTCCATGGATGACAAGCTCTCCCATGAAATCAAATGTGATTCTCCACCTGCTATAGAAATCATAGCCCTTTTTAGAACATATATTTCTCAATATGTTTTAACATTTCAATTGGCCAGATCAAAAAGTAAATGAAGATCGGAGAAGACTCAAATTTAAGAAAACATCCTCTCTTTTACAATGAGTATATGGATTGTTAAAAAATTAAAATATTTTGAATATATATATATATATATATATATATATATTTGTGTCAAATAGGAGTTTGGTCACTAATTTTGTGGTTAGGCTGGTAGGATATTGGCTGCCACTCCAGAGCTCTCACTACTCCCTCCCCTGAGTGCTAACAATCTTGCATTAGTTTTCAATCAACTAGACCAAACTGGACATTTTAATTTGTCACCTTAAAATCTCCTATTTTGCATCCAACAAAGTATATTTCTCTATTTATTTGCACTCAATTCCATGGATGACAAGCTCTCCCATGAAATCAAATGTGATTCTCCACTTGCTGTAGAAATCATAGCCCTTTTCAGAACATATATTTCTCAAAATGTTTTAACATTTCAATTGGCTAGATCAAAAAGTAAATGAAGATCGGAGTTCAAGTCATCACAAATTTTTAACATTTAAAACCATAGAAAATAATATCAATTATTCACAAAATCATATCTCAAAGTAGGGAGAAGGATAAAGAAGACTACTCAGAATTCATAAGAAGGATACGATAAAACACTGATTTCATATATAAAAATAAGTTTACAAAATAAAAGAAATAAAAGACACAAATTATCTCACAATCCTTCCCAAGCAAATCTCTAAAAGTTCTCTCCAAGCCTTTCTCTCTTTACAAGCACACTTAACTCTCTCTTAGTGTGATGAAGAAGAAATCTCTCACATTCTCTCTCCTCTTACAACTCTAGAAGAAAATCTCCTCTTCTTCTCTTCTTAATTTTCACGCTACCCCCACTTTCTTGTCCTATTCGTCCCCCCTTTAACTTCTTGAAATCTCTCTCTCTTTTATTTTGGGTTGCCTCTTTCAAAAGGAATTCAAAATTCTCTCCAAAATTCCCTCCAAAATTCAACTCTTTTGAATTCAAAAAATGTGTCATTTGATCCAAGAGACATATCCCTTCATAAAAGAACCTTCCAAAGTATCTAGATGCATTGAATTACTCCAATAGGTGTGTAGAACAAGTCTCCCTTCAAAAATTCATGCAAAATTTGTCTTGAATCACCTTAAGCCGCAAAAAGTAGTCTCTGGCGCATCACGCATCAATCCTCTTTCAAACGACGCATTATGCGTCAGAATTCAAAAATTCGCTGTTTTAGCTCCAAATTTCGTCCTTTTGCCATTTTTGCTCCAAGTACCTAAAAATGATATACCTGCAACAAAAACATGAAAATACCATTCTTTAAAGTGCAATATCACCAAAAATAAGCATAAAATATTTACTTAAAATAGAATATTATTTTGGTGTATCAAAATCTCCCATACTTCAATATTATTTGTCCTTAAGTGACACTTTTCTTACATAAAGACTTATGACTTAGGATGCAGATTTACTTACAACTTCTATACTTTAGTTTAATTAATATAATAACAAAATTTAAGAAAAACCTTTAATAACTTAGATTCAAATTCTAAGTCTAAGAACACTCAGTAATCAAATTTAAGATTTCTGAATCTTTATTCATTTCAAGAAAAATTGCAATTTGTCGTATTAAGGACATTTAGAAT
Organism: Phalaenopsis aphrodite; assembly: GCA_003013225.1. Classification (NCBI taxonomy): domain Eukaryota; kingdom Viridiplantae; phylum Streptophyta; class Magnoliopsida; order Asparagales; family Orchidaceae; genus Phalaenopsis; species Phalaenopsis aphrodite. The sequence continues at coordinate 822,640 of NEWO01000246.1, read as the reverse complement.
ATTCATATGAAAAAGAACTTCATGAAGACTTTATTAGGAATGCTACTAATACTCAAATACAAGTTTAGAAAATGTAATAAAGCCTCTTCTTAAGTTGATTCAAGTGAAGCCAATTTTTTATTAAACGTCTCTCAAGTTTTTCCTCACTTATTTTTCTTTTCTTTTCTTTTTATATTAGGATCTTTTTAATCCTTTATTTTATTTTTATTTTTTCTTAAGTGAGGATTACTATATTTGGATAGCTTTTAATAGTTTTGAACTTCACTATCCTCATCTTGAAGTCAAAACCTCCATACCTCGCTTCACTTTATAAATTCATATTAGTTTATAATTTTTCATAAAGTCTCATTCTTTTCTTCTTACATGAAACTCTAAAATTTTTAATAGTTCAAAAATACAACTTTCTTTACTTTAAATAGAAAAACATAGTGTTATCATATTGATCCCGAAAATGCTTATATGCAAAAGTATAACAATAGTTCTAATTATATTTTTCACTTATATTTCCTTATTTTGCAAAAAAACTAAAAACTTGATCCTGAAGGAAAATAAGAAATTAACTTTGTAATTTATATATAGTGAGATACTACGCAAATATACGTATCGTTATCAAGTAATATAGAACTTTTCGATTAAGACCTGAATATCAAACCCACAGGGAGTTTACATAATATGCACTTTTGAAAACTTTCTATTTTTAAAAAGACAATTATTTAAACTATAAACAATTTTCAAGTAATGAAAGTTTAAATATTTTTTGTATTTTCAATATTTTGATAAAACAATAACAATTTAAAAAGACAACTAGAGTGTTTGTAGAAGAAAAGTACTAAATATGAAAATATCTTTATTCTTATTATGAATCAATAATAAGTATAGGAATTATGTTGTGGAAATATGCAAATTATGTTGTGCCAAATAGGAGCAATAATATTCTTTACCCTTACTAGAGATGCTATAAAGAACATTGGCTAATTTAAAGTTTAAATAGTTCTAAAGACAGGCTAGGCAGGAAAGATACTAGCTCTCACTCTGGGTTTCCCACGATTTCCTCCACCTTTGGTCTAACATCTTGTATCAAGACCTAAAACAATAAACCAAGTTGGGGGCTTTAACCTATCACTTTAAAGTCCTATAACTCTACACCCTTCGATGAATATTTTTCTATTTATTTGCACTCAATCATATCAACTACATTCTCATTCATACAACCTCATGTGATTCTTTCTAATTGTTGATTGAGACAATACCAGCCCAGTTCTTACATGTTCTCACAATAAATGTTAACATCTAGATTCTCCAAATCAAGAAGTAAATGAAGTGCGATGATTTAAATCATCACAAGCTTTTCCAACATTAAAGATCAACACTCTCCACAACTTCCATCCAACACTTAATTACTTATCATTTTAAGAAGAAAGATGAAGAAAAATACTCAGAATCCATGGAGAAAACAAAACCACACATTAGTTTAAAAGAAGAAATAATTGTCAAAACAACAACAGGTCTCAATTAAAGCCAAAAGTAGTCTAAAAACAAAAAATAAAAACTTATCTCAAGTCCTCCACCAATGTCTTGAAGTTCATTTGAATCTCTTCTCTTTTTACAACACTCTCAATATAAAATAAAAAAAAAAAAGATAAAGTGAATACTTAAAGTGGTGCCTGAAAATCTTTCCAAACTAACTCCCCACTTCAAAGAACTTTCAAAACTTTCTCTTTTCAAAGACTCAATCTTCCTCCTTTTGTAAATCTCTAAAAGGTCTCTTGATATCTCTTCAAAATATGTCTTGATTCAATGTATTTCCCCAATAGATGCCTCCTTTCACCAATATTTTCGTCCATGGTGGTTCTAACCACCTATTAAGCCAATAGGTGCTTCAAAAACCTCTTCAAAATTCACAAAAACCGAATTTAATCATTAAATAATTGTCACTAGTGCTTAATCGCGGGGCCTTGGCGCTTAGGCTCGGCCTTCTCTGTTTAACCGGTGCTTAAGCGTCGGATCTGACGATTAGGCGCCAAAACTCTTTTGCACTTTTTTCACATCTTTGCTCCAAATTTGATCATTTTTCACTCATTTAAGCATTTTTCACCTTTTTACTTGTACCTACAAGAAAAACACAAAAAAAACCTTCCATTAAAGCTTAATATCACAAAAATATGTCTAAAAATGTGTCTAAAAACACTATATATTTTAGGTGTATCAAAATCTCCAAAACTTAAAAGGTTACTTGTCCTCAAGTGACACTTCAATCTTTAAAAATTAAATATGTATGATATGTATATGAGTTTCTTTAGGAGTTATTAAAATTTAGATTTAGAAATATAGTAGTTCAATTTAGAAAAAAATATTTAGTAAATGAGACCAACTTAAAGTTTAGAAATTTTTAATGATAAGAAAGATGAAAATATGAGTTCCTATCTAATTCTGAAATATTGTAGATTTTTCAAATTTAGAATTTAGTTCTTTTATTATCTCTACTTAAAAATTTTTATTTTAAATAATTTTAATTACTATATTATATCCCTAAGCTTAAGAATTTCTCAAGTTTTATACTTTAAAAAGATCAAATGTGGAACTAATTTTTGATTAGGCACTAATCCTCAAGCTTCTCCTCCCTTACATTTTTTTTCATTCCTTTTTTTCTTTTTCTTTTTCTTTTTTTTTCTTTTTTTTTTTTCAAGCAAGGATTACTATATCTAGATAGGTCTTTAATAATTTTGAATTCCACTTCTCCTTTCCTAAAGCAAAGCCTTGATATAAGTCTTTTACTTAAGAATATAATAATAGCTTTGAAAATTATTTTAATAAAAGAAATTTAAGTAATAAAAATAGAAGTCTAAATTTTTCAAAAATATAATTTTTCTTACTAAAGATAGTTACACTATATTAAACATTTTCTACACTAAAACCTTTTAACTTAAAGTTTTTCATCATTACTAAAAATTTCAACTAAATTTTCTTACTCATTTCTAAAATCAAATTTTACTTCCCTAATATGACTTCATATATATCATTTTTTTTCTTTTCAAATCAAATTTATTTGTAACACATTTGAGAACAAATAAAATTTAAGTTTTGAAAATATTTTTCATCCCCCCCCAAACTTAAATTTTTAACAAGATTAAACAGTTTAACATCAGATATATATAAGCAAGAATGAAAATTAAAATAACATGCTAACAGGAATTTCTATACCCTAATGATACAAGTATAAAACTAAAACATGAGTAAAATTAATTTTGATCAAATTTTCTATAATTTCCATTTCAATTTAATATGTAGAGATTCAATAGACTTCTAAACAGTAAGTATAAAGATAAAAACAAACAAACATACTACTTTGACTTCACAATCTCAGCATAAAAACAAACTCACAATCATGAGAAAAGAAAAATACAAAGGGTGGCAGTTTCTAAAATTTAAGTTTAAAACTAAAGTTTGCAAGATTTTTAACTTTTCAAAAGACATAGAATTAAGTTAAGTTCTAAACTAACTAAATCACAACAATAGTTACTACCCTAGAATTTCAAAACAAAGTACTAACAAAGCATAAACATCACAACAACATTAAAATATAAAAATCCAAAACACAACACATAGTCCAAATCAATAGACAGATGCAAATGTAGCAAGTCCAGACCACATAGTCCACAACATAATATAAACATAAAAATAAAATCTCTCAGTTCTACTCCCCATCTTCTGAATCACCGCTATTCCATGTTTATGCAGGCTCATAATCAGGATATCGAGGATATGGAGGAAATTGCACTCTTGGGTCACCCCTAATTAGGTTCTCCAGAGACGAGTGGAATTTCTCTTCATAATCACTCTTTCTCCTACTATATCTATCAGTATGCTCTGCAAAAATCTCTAAATTCTGAATTTTATCAGCGGCATAGTTAATATGATTCATCATCCTCTGCAATAATTGATCTTGGGTCTCAGTAGACTCTCCTCTAGATGTAGAAGCATGTGAGGTAGATGGTCTAGATGTAGAAGTAGCATAGGTAGAAGTAGCAGACATCACCATTCCATAGCTCCTAGAAAATCCTCCTCTTCAGCCAAAAATAGAATGCTCAGAATAAGTCTTACATTTGCCTTCGTGATGGGCTTTAGAGGTAACAATACTTCTACCTAGCTATCATATTTAACTCCAACCTACTCACACAAAGAAAAGATCAAGGAAGCAATTCTCAAACCTACAGTAGTAACAACAGTGACAGAACTGATGATAGTCTGATAAATCAAAGCTCCAATGTTGATGGGCTTTTCTTCCTGGATACAATACTTTAACGTCTCTCTCTCTCTTGTAACTTCACTGAGATGATTTGTTGGAAGCAGACAAGTAGAGATAAAGTAGTGTCAGGCCTTTGCAGACTTTAAAGTTAGAAAATTCACTCTCCTCTCATTAGTGATCTTCCAAAGTCCTCTTCCAACAGTCAAATAAGAAATAATCTCATCTAGCTCCGCTTCAGTTGGACTATAATTTGCATAAAAACATAATGTATCAGGTGGTAGATGATAGAACAAGTTGATTACCTCTGGGGAAAAAGGTACCAACTTTCCCTAAACCATAACTCTATCGTCTTCAGCCTCAGGGAGGTTAGCATATAACTCCCTAACAACAGAAATAATTGCAACAACAGAAAAACAACTGGATTTTTCCCTCTGTCGGTGAACAATCAGATCTTCCACTTCTCCACTTGGATTCTTAAAACAACGCTCATGAATCTATTTTCGTGATTAAAAACCCATCAATGTACAGATCCTGAGCCTTCGAACTTACAAACTTGCTCAAATTGAAAGGGCTTTTTCCTTTTCCTCTCTTCATGCTTGGTGTCATTCTACAAATTTATAAATTCCAAAAATAACTTTAAAAATCAAGCCTAAATTATTAAACTAAAATTCCAAAAACACAAACTATACTTCCTATGCTCTTTATTCCACCAAGAAATCTTCACTTAAGATGCACCCTAGCCTTCCAAAATCGCAACTTTGATAGGAGGAATGTGATGGGAGACATAAAAATGGTGATTTTCGAGCCAAATTTTCACTTTTAACTGTCTGCAAACCGGTTTTCATGAATCGACGCTTTAACGTGGATAAGTGGTGCTTAGGCGTCTGCCTCTCGGGTTAGCTCACGCTTAAGCACGAGATATGGTGCTTAGGCTCCAGTGAATGATTCTCAAGTTTTTCAAATGTAAGTAAAATGCACTATTTGCCTAAGTATACCACCCCTAAATGGTCTCATAACTCTTAAATGACTATTTTCAACTTCCTATAACTCTCATTTATCTCAAAATTCTCCCATATAAGTATTTAAATTCTAGGCTAAAATAACACAAATTTTCACACAAACAAACTTATATTAATTCACAAACAAGTACAAATACATTTATCACTTAATTCTCACTCCAAATAGTCTCAGATGAGAAAATTTACTAAATACAAACACTTTAACACTCATTTCACAGTTAAACACATAAGTAACACAAATACTAAAAACAAAACTTAAACATTAAAAAACTTACGAACAACAACTTCTAACTCTCAAATACTAACACTAAACTTAATTCCATTCTTCATTCAATGGAACAAACTCAAGTCTTTCATTAGTCTCTCTTAGGCAATCAAAATATAAAGTTGATAAAACAGACGGTGGTGACGTGCTCTGATACTATCTTCTTCAATCCATTTATGTTTAAGAAACATATCCTTATCCGCTTCCTCTATATAACTAGTGTGGTTAAATTACATTTTCAATTGCCATAGAATATGTTCTAGATGTGCATGAATCTCAAGTACCTTAGTCTCTAGTAAAGCCATAGTATTTTCAATTTTGTTGATTTTCTCTTATATCCCTTCAATACTAACGACTAAGAAACCGTTATACATCTCTTGTGCACTTTGATTAATGAATTTATTCCTCATGGTCTCTTACTTCTTCTTCAAATCCATCTCCCATGAAGAAATCATCTCAATATCTCTCTCTCTCTTAGACTTTAGGGTTGAAAATGATTCGGGGTGAAATTCCTTCACAAAACCCTTCTATTTATAGGCCCAAATTCTTCTAATAACTCCTAGCACGTCTAGGAACTGCTTTGGCACATTTTTATAAACTAATTGGTGGTTAAAACTTCTAGAATCCAAATTGTTCACATGTGCTTAATCTTCCACGCTTAAGCGCCGGATTTAGCGCTTAAGCGCCAGTGCACATTTTTGCACTAGTCAAATTAACGTCCAAATTCTCATTCTAACATGTCTAGGTCACTAAATAAAGTCTTAAAATC
>NEWO01000246.1:775953-793413 GCA_003013225.1 Phalaenopsis aphrodite | reverse complement strand
TATATATATATATATATATATATATATATATATATATATATATATATATATATATATATATATATATTGGATACTACGCAAGTATACATATCGTTATCAAGTAAGATATGACTTTTTGATTAAGACCTGAATATCGAACCCACAGGGAGAATATGCAATATGCACTATTCAATAATAAACTTTCTATTTTTAAAAAGACAATAATTTAAACTAAAGATGATTTTTGCAGTTATGAAAATTTAAATATTTTTGGTATTTTCAATATTTTTATGGAACAATAATAATTTAAGAAAATATCCAGAGCATTTGTGGCAGAAAAACACTAAATAAGAAAATATATTTCTTCTTATTATGAATCAGTAATAAGTAATAGGAATTCTGTTGTGAAAGTATGCAAATTATATTGTTTCAAATATAATTAATAATATTCTTTACCCTTACTAGAGATGTTATAAAGAACGTTAGCTAATTTAAAGTTTGAATAGTTTTGAAGACCAGCTAGGTAAGGAAGACACTAGCTCTCACTTTAGAGTTCCCTCGATTCCCTCCACATGTAGGCTAATATCTTGTATCAGAACCTAAAGCAATAAACCAAGTTGGGGGCTTTAACCTGTCACTTTAAACTCCTCTAACTCTACACCCTTCAATGAATATTTTCCTATTTATTTTCACTCAATTATATAAACTACATTCTCATCAATACAATCTCATGTGATTCTTTTCAATTGTTGACAGAGACAATACCAGCCCGGTTCTTACATGTTCTCACAACAAATTTTAACATCTGGATTGACCAAATTAAGAAGTAAATGAAGTGCATGGATTTAAATCATCACAACTTCTTCCAACATTAAAGATCAATACTCTCCACAGCTTTTAACCAACACTTAATTAGTTATCATTTTAAGAAGAAAGATAAGGAAAACTACTCTAAATCCATGGAGAAAACAAAAATATATTTTTTTTAAAAGAAGAAATCATAGTCAAACCAACAAAAATTCTCAATTAAAACCAAAAGTAGTCTAAAAACAAAGATAAAAATTTATCGCAAGTCCTCCACCAAACTCTTGAAGTTCATTTGAATCTCTTCTCTTTTACAACACTCTCAATATAAAACTAAAAACAAACAGGATAAAATCAATATATGGTGCCTGAAAATCTCTCCAAATTAACTCCCCAATTCAAGAACTTTAAAAACTTTCTCTTTTCAATCACACTTTCAAAGACTCAATCTTCATTCTTTTATAAATCTCCAAAAGGTGCCTTGATATCTCTTCAAAATATGTCTTGATTCAATGTATTTCTCTAAGATATGCCTCCTTTTGCAAAAATTTTCATCCATGGTGGTTATAACCACCTATTAAGCTAATGGGTGCCTCAAAAACCTCTTTAAAATTTGTAAAAACCAATTTTACTCATCCAATAACTGCCACTGACGCTTAAGTGTGGGGCCTCTGGTGCTTAGGCGCAGCCTTCTCTAATTAACCGTCACTTAAGTGCCAAAACACTTTTGCCCAATTTTCACCTATTTGCTTCAAATTTGATTATTTGTCTCTCCTTTAAGCATTTTTCACCTTTTTACCTGTACTTGAAAGAAAGACACATAAATACCATCCATTAAAGCACAATATCTCAAAAATAGGTATAAAAATGTGTCTAAAAATACTATATATTTTAGGTGTGTCAGGGATCTCCCTGTTTGATGCCTCTAGTGGTAAAGAAAAAGCCATGAGATTTCTCATTTATGAGAACACTGTAATGGTTGTTAGCTAGCCATCTCTTAATGAGGGAACAAAACTCCCCTTTGAATCCCTTAGCTTGAAGGGTATTAAGAATGAAATCCCAACTTATAGTATCAAAAGTTTTTTTTATATCCAGTTTAAATACCATATTGCCTCTTCTACATTTTCTATCCATGTCTTCAATCAATTCCCGAGCAAGTAAGATATTATCAGATATCTCTCTTCCTTTAATAAAATTCGATTGTTAAGTAGATATAAAATGTGAGAGATGAGGTTGTAGCCTTTTAACGATGATCTTAGTCACCGCTTTAGAGATAAGAGTTGTGAGAGAGATAGGACGAAAGTTATCCCAAGTGATTTTGTCATGTCCTTTTAGAATGATAACAATACAGGCTGAATTGAAATAATTACCAGGGTCTTCTCCCAAAAAGAAACATTGGATAACGTTTATAACCTCTTTTTTAATGATGTTCCAACAGTTGACATAAAAATAGAGGAGAAACCATCAGAACTAGGGGACTTATTGAAGCTTATGAATTTGAAAGCAGAAAGAATTTCTTTTTCATCGGGAACCTGGACTAAAGAGAGTCTATTAATATAGTGAAACTCATCTACGAAAACATTAGAATCAATAGGAGTAGTAATAGGACTATGCTGAAAGAGCTCTTTAAAGTATGTCACAACACTATCCCTAATCTCATCCAAATTAGTTAAGGTTTAACCTTCAGCATTTTTAATTTTCAGGATGCAATTCATGTTCCTTCTATGCTTAAGAGAATCATGGAAGTAGGCCGTATTTCGATCACCAGCAGTGAAATGAAAATCATTAGCTTTTTGTTGAAGAAGAGCTTCCTCCATATTAATGGCTTCTAGTAAATTTGAATGAGCCTAAGTAGTAGAGTTCACCATTACAGGGGTACAAATCACCTGAGATTCCAAAAGATCAACCGCATTTTGAGCTTCCAGAACTTTAGTATGCACATTATCAAAGAATTGATGATTTCATTTTCGACGGTGAGCAACCAATTTTTTATGCAATTGCCAATGGATATACCATGATGAGCCAACACCATCATAACTCCAAAACTGTTGCACAGTACTAAAGAAAGTATCATGAGAAGTCCAAATGTTTAGAAATTTCAATCTAGAAATAGTAGGTTTATCAATAAAAACAAGAGTAAGAAGAAAAGGATTTTGATCTTCATTAAGAGTCTTACTAGCGTAGTATTTGACTTTAAAAATCTTATCATATCTCTATCCTAAAACAACTCCAATAGCATAATCACTTGCATCACACATTAATTCAAAAGGTTTCTCCCAATCAAGTAAAATAATTATAGGAGCAATGATCAATTTTTCCTGTAAAGATTCAAAGGCTTTAAGGAAATCTTGATTAAAGTCAAATTTTGTATCTTTTTCTAGAAGTTGGCATAAAGGTTTAGTAATATAACTTGTATTTTTGCAGGATCTACTTCCACGCCATTTTTTGAAATTTTATTTCCAAGCACAATTCCTCCTGCAATCATGAATTAACATTCTTCCCAGTACAATACGAGATTAGTCTTTTCACAATGTTCCAGAACTTTCTCTAAATGATTTAAACATATTTTGAATGAAGTTCCAAATACAAAAAAAATTTCCATAAATACTTCAATCCCTTTTTAAATCAAAGTACTAAAAAAAGACATCATACATCTTTAGAATGTTGCAGGTGCATTACACAATCTAAAGGGCATTCGTCAAAAAACAAATGCTCCAAAAGTACTAGTAAATGTTGTTTTCTTTTGATCCTCTAAAGCAATAGGTATTTGATGATAACCAGTATATCCATTTAGAAAACAAAAATATTTGTGCCCAGACAGCCTATCTAACATTTGATCCAAGAAAGGTAAATGAAAAAGGTCCTTCCTAGTGGCAGAATTTAATTTTCTATAATCTATATGAATTCTCCAACCAGTGACTTGTCTTGTTGCTATTAATTTGTTATGCTCATTTGTAACATAGTCACACCTCCTTTCTTTAAAACACAATGAATTGGACTTACCCAAGCACATTCTAAAATAAGATATATTATTCTAGCATCTAACCATTTTAAAATTTCTTTCTTCATAACTTCTTTCATCATAGGATTCAATCTCCTTTGAGGATCAGCTCTTGTTTCATGTTGATCTTCTAATAAAATTCTATACATACAAATTGAAAAAATGATTCCTTTAATATCAGCTAATGTCTATCCAAAGGCTTTCTTCCAACAACCGTTGTTCTTGCTTATCAGTTAATTCTGAGGATATTATAACAAGTAATGTAGATAAATCTCTTAAGAATGCATACTTCAAATGTGTAGGAAGTGTTTTCAGTTCTACTTCAGGAGGTTTATCAACATATGAAATCAAATTTTGTTACTTTCTGTAGGATCTAGCGTTTCAAATTTTTCATGAACATAATCCAAATCCTCTTTACTCACTTCCATAGTTTCATCTTGAATTTTATCCTCATCTTGACATTCCATATATTCCTTTTCAAATTCTCTTTCAAAATTCTTCTTAAAATATTCATGGCTTAAATATTTGTTATAATCCAATCTGAAGCATTCAATCTATTTATTTTTTGCAGAGTATCTCAATAATTTTGCAATATTAAATGTAAATTCTTGATCACTAACTCTCCTAGTTAGTTCTCATTTATGCACATCTATTAAGCTCTTCCAGTGGTTAGGAATGGTCTTCCTAAAATGATAGGAATTTCTTTATCTTCCTCCATATATAATACAATAAAGTCCACAGGAAAGATAAATTTATCAACCTTTACTAAAACATCTCTTATAACTTCTTTATGATAGGTAATCGAACGATCAGCTAACTGAAGAGTTACAGTAGTAGGTGAAATATCTCCTAAGCTCAACCTTCTAAAAATTCATAATGACATAAGATTAATATTGGATCTTAAATCAAATAAAGCTTTTCCATAAAATTGTTTTCCAATAGCACAAGGAATTGTAAAAATTCCAAGATCTTTAAGTTTTTTAGGAAACTTTTCTGATATATAGTGTTGCACTCTTCCTTGAGTGCAACAATCTCATTATCTACAAACTTCCTTTTCTTATTAAGTATATCTTTGATGAACTTCACATAGCTTGACATTTGTTCCAAAGCTTCAACAAATGGAATGTTTATCATTAATTTTCTTAAAATTTCCAAAAATTTAGAAAATTTGTTGTCTCTATTTTTCTGCTTCAATCTTTGAGGAAATGGAGATCGTGGTCTTTCTATAGAGATTTTCATCAATTTAATAGGACTTTCTACTTCAAAATGAAAATCTTCACTAGATTTTTCATTTTCCACCACATTTTTTTTCAATTTCAACTTCTTGTTGAACTCACTTTTCTAATTCTTTTTCACTTCTTAGTTGAATAGCTTTAATTTGTCATTTATTCCGATCTTTAGGATTTACTTCAACATTACTAGACAATGTTCCTGGAGGTCTATTGCTAAGTGAGGTAGCAATACATCCCAATTGATTTTTCATATTTCTAATTGTAGCTCCTTGACTTTGTAATTGACTTCCCATTTATAATATGAAATCTTCCATTGATAGCTTTTTCTTTTTACTCTGCAAATTATTAAAACCTGGGGGTAATAAGGTTTATAAGCTTGATGCTCTTGATTATTGGAGTTTCTCAATGGGTTCGCAATATCATTTCCCCATTGCGGATTTACAACATTAAAATTAATGTTACTATAACTAAAGTTCAGATGATTCTTCTATCCGGGATTATAATAATTGGCATAAGAATTATTAGAACAATTATTTATTGCATTTAAAGTTTCATAAGAATATTGAGATTCTATCATTTATCCCAATGTGTTTTCCTCAAGCATAGGTCTTGCTGAGAATAATTCATTTCATATTAATTTGTCTTCTTTGATATAACAACTATTTGGGCAGTTAACATAGTTATTGCATTAGAATCATGAATACTAGCAAATCTTTTTGGATTTACCCTTTTAGAGGGCCATTGAAAATTGTTAGTAGTCATCTCTTCAATTAATGAATATGCTTCATCAAATGGTTTTGACATTAATGATCTACCAACAGCAGCGTCAATTAATCTAAGAGTTCCAACCAACCCATTATAAAAATTTTAAATTATTAAACAATCTGGAAACACATGGTGTGAACACTTTATAAGAAGATCTTTAAATCTTTCTCAGGCTTCCTATATTGATTCCTCTTCAAACTGACAAAAATATGTGATATCATTCCTAAGCTTAGCAGTTTTTAAAGGTAAGAAATATTTTGATAATATTTTTTTACAAACCTCCTCATGTTCTGATAGATCCTGGTGCTAATGAATTTAACCACATCTTAGATTTATCCCTTAGTGAAAAAGGAAAAAGTTTAAGCCTGACAGCATCATTCGACACTCCATCAAATTTAAATGTAGCACATAATTCTAGAAAACGAGCAAGGTGTAAATTAGGATCTTCAGTTAGTGTTCCTCCAAACTGATTATTTTGTACCATTTAGATAATAACATGATTAAGCTCAAATGAATTGGTAGCTACAACAACGTTCTGCATGCTCAAATGAATTTCATCTGTTGTAGGATTATCATAATCTCTTAAAGGTCTCTGATGGTGTTCATTTTTATTTCCAACATTACTCAAATTGCAAGTCATTTTGCTAAAATGTTCTATCTCTTTTGTTGTTTTCAAATTTTTTTAATAGTTCTCTCTAATTCAGAATCGTAAGGTATTAAATTTTCAGATCTTACACCACGTACAAAGAAACAAAGCAAGTAATTAAAAATAAGCAAACACACTTAAATCAGAAAATGTTCAAAATTAAACTACAAACACTCTTTTTTTTATTTTTTTAATAAAATAAAATAACTTACTAATATTTTCTATTACTTACCCGGCAACGACGCCAAAAACTTAATGCGGGTAGATTTAGTGCGTAAATTTTGCAAATATCTTTCAATATTACAAAATACACACGACAGACATAATAATATATGTGCAATATAATCTCAACAAAAATACCTTTTATGAAAATATTTTAGTTTTAAAACCCTTTTTAAACTGCCAAATCCCTTTTAAAATCAACGGAAGTATACGTATCGCTCAAGTAATTAGGGGCTCTAATGGAGTCTTAAATATCAATCCCACAAGGAAGTTGGAAAAACCTATAAGTAATTTCTTAAAATTATTTTATAATATAAAAATACAAAAAATAAAAGTAAAGTGCAAAGTTTGAATATTAATTACTAAAGTGAATGCTATATAAAATGCAATTGAAAGACCGAGTTAACTAACTAAAAACTAAACTTTCAAAAGTAAAATTATGAAAACTAAATAAAGTTTTTGTTGATGGAAGATTCAAACTTAAGAAAGCTTTCTTTTGCTTTACAATAAGTATATGAATTGTGAAGAAATTAAAATCATTTGAAAATAGATATGAAAATTATTTTGTGTTAAATTGGAGTAATCCTATTCTTTACCCTCTTCCAAGTGCTATAAAGAACACTAACTAATTCAAAATTTGGTCTCTAATTCAGGGGTTAGGCTGGGAGGATACCGTCTCCCATCCAAAGCTCCCACTACTCCCTCCTTTGAGGGTTAACAATCTCACATTAGTTTCCAATCAACTGGACAAAACTGGGGATTTTAGTCTATTACTTTAAAATCTTTAATTCTGCATCCAACAAAGAATATTTTTTTATATATTTGCACTCAATTCCATGGATGACATACTCTCCCATGAAATCAAATGTGATTCTCCCCTGTTGTAGAAATCATAGCCCTTTTTAGAACAAATGTTTCTCAACATGCTTTAACATTTCAATTGGCTAGATTAAAAAGTAAATAAATATCAGAGTTCAAATCATCATAAATTATTAACATTTAAAACCATAGAAAACAAATCAATTCTTTACAAAACCATATCTCAAAGTAGAGATAAGGATAAAATAACTACTCAGAATTTATGAGAAGGATACGACAAAACATGGATTTCATATATAAAAGTAAGTTTACAAAATAAAAGAAATAAAAGTCTCAACTTATCTCACAATTCTTCCTAATCAAATCCCTAGAAGTTCTCTCCAAGCCTTTCTCTCTTTACAAGCACACTCAGTTCTCTATTAGAAGTGTGATGAAGAAGAAATATTTTAGCTTCCCTCTCCTCTTACAATCCTAGAAGAAAATCTCCTCTTCTTCTCTCCTTGCCTTTCACGCCACCCCCACTTTCTTATCATTTTTGTCCCCCCTTTAACTCCTTGAAATCTCTTCTTTTAATTTAGGCTGCCTCTTTTCAAAAGGAATTCAAAATTCCCTCCAAATATCCCTCTAAAAGTCAGCTCTTTTGAATTCAAAAGATGTGTCATTTTATCCAAGACATATGTCCTTTCATAAAAGAACCTTCCAAAGTGTTTGGATGCATTGAATTACTCTGATAGGTGTGTAGAACAATTGTCCCTTTAAATATTTGCACAAAATTCATCTGAAACTGCCTTAATCCATAAAAATTCATCTTTGGGGCATCATGCGCTAGTTCTAGCGCATCATGTGCCAAGCCTTTGTCAAACGACGCATCATGCTCCAATCTGGTGCATCATGTGCCAGAATTCTGAAATTTGCTATTTTGTCTCCAAATTTTTTTATTTTTTCCTTTTTTTGCTCCAAATACCTAAAAATGATATACCTGCAACAAAAACATGAAAATACCCTTCTTTAAAGTGCAATATCACCAAAAATAGTCATAAAATATGTACTTAAAATAGTATATTATTTTGGTGTATCACTAAATATAAGGTTTGATTGTTGGAAGAAGACTAATTCTTTAATGCTTTGCTGAAAGGTTAAGAGGATTTGGAACAAGTCATTAAGATGGAAGAAAAATTTTATAGTAAAAAAACATTAGGCCATAATTTCATTGATGGGGATTGCAATACTCTTTATTATCTTGCTTTTATCAAAAGGAGGCAAATAAATTCTATAGTGAAGATTAGAAATAATAAAGGGGATTGGTTGTATGATGGTGATGCAATTCAATTGGATGGAGTCATATTATTTCAGAATTTGCTTATGCATAATAACAACATCACATAGATATCAATGAATATTTATTCAGGGATGAGGTTGACTATATTCACAAATTAAACTTTGTTATCAGCTAGATGAGAAGATAAAAAAGGCCATGGACACTGTAAAGGATGACAAATCTACTGGACCTGATGGGTATTGTGCAACCTTCTATAAATCTTAGGATGTGATGAAGGGTGGTGTCATTACTATGATTCAGAATTATTTTTCAGGGAAGGGAGACTCCTAAATACTTTAAAACAGCTTCTAATGCACTTATTCCTTAGGAGAAAATGAAGTACCAATGGGATTTTTATAGACCTATCAATTTGACTGAAGTGCTCGATAAAATTATTGCTAACATTACTGTAGATAGGATGTAGCCACATCTTCATAAAATCATCCTCCCCATCAAGCTATGTTTATTAAAGGTAGGAGCATCTTTCATAATGCTCTCACTAATAAGGAAACAGTCATGAATCTATATAGAAAAGGTAGAGTAGGTAATATGCTTTTAAAATGGATATCAGAAAGGGTTATGATACCATTGATTTGAGGTTTATTTTAAAGTTATTGGAAGCAATGGGTTTTATGTCTTCTTCTGTAGTTTGGTGCAAGGATTTATGGACAATAACTATTAGTCTTACTCATCAAATAGATTGCTTATGGACATTTCAAAGCCACCAGAGGTACCAAGCAGAGATCATTTGTCTCCCACTCTGTTTATAATTTCATTTGATTACATGTTTAGATGCTTGAATGAGGCTTTTTCTAACTATCCTCTATGTATTTTACATTTAAATTTGGTATGAGAATATCTCATCTTGCCTTTGCTGATGACTTAATATTATTTACAAATTATAATAAACATGTAATTGGAATACAATGGAGGGTTATTGAGCATTTTGAAGTTTTTTTCTAGTTTGAAGTTTAACTTTGTTAACTATAATTACATATGTGACAAAGATATAACTCAGAAAAAAAAGAAATTGGATTGTTGATTATACAGGTTTCTTCAAAACTGAATTATCTCTCTCTTATCTTGGGTTTGTAATGGACAATGGCATAAAAAAGAAGCAACTATTTAGAAGTTTATTCATGAAGCTCCAATCTAAAAATCAATCTTGGGGGAATGAGTTTTTATCTCATGGTGGCAAGTTTACTTAACAACATACTGGGCTCAATTCCAACGTGTGTAATTTAGACTGATGCCTCAGGATACCTACAATAGACTTGAGAGGATGTTTAAAAAGTTCTTGTGGTTAGGCTAAATGCCCAAAATGCATTAGTATTCTTGGGACAAGATGTGCAAGGTTGTGAAACAATGGGGGATTGGGTTATAGAACAGTTAAGTTAGCTATGAAAATAATTTTTATGAAGATTTGGCTAAAATTCATATGTTCTGATTCTTTGTGGGCTCAACTTCTAAAAACTAAATATTGTGTTGAACAACATTCACTATCCATCACCCCCAAAGTGATTGATTTTGGAACCTGAGAGAAGATGCTCAAGGTTCCTAAGGAAACTAAAAATATGATTGCTTGGGAGTTTGGACAAGGTAGCATCATCTTCTAGTATGATGATTAGATAAAGATTGAGCCATTAACTGATCATTTTGGTGGGCCTATGAATATATCTATAATTGTTTTTTATTTTTGCAATGGTAATCGATGAAATGATAATATGTCACAACAAATAATAGAGGAGTAGGAGGCTACATTTATCAATAGGAATCTTATTGTCCAACAAGGTTTAGATAAAGATAGAGTGAAAGGTCCTTTTGGTATGTCTTTATTTAATTTTTTTTGTACTACTCTTACTAATGAAGTTTCTAGTATTAGTTTGAAATGATTGTGGAGCAAGATGTTGAGGCCTTCTGATACGCCTAAAAAATATTCAATTATATATATATATATATATATATATATATANTATATATATATATATATATATATATATATAAGGCTCATATTTGGTGATATTGTACTTTAAAGAAGGTATTTTTATGTTTTATTGTAGGTATACTAAGTCTAAGCGACAAAATTTGGAGTCAAAACACAGTCTTTTCAAAAATTGTACTGATGCCTAGGTGCCAGAACTGACGTATGAAATGGTTATTTTCCCAAATACATTGAATTCGAATTTGGACGGATTTTGAAGGGATTTTGGCGCTTAGGCTCCAGATTTAGGCGCTTAAGCTTCAGATATGGTTATTTTCCCAAATACATTGAATTTGGACAGATTTTGAAGGGATGCCAAGGGAGACACTTAGGAAACTCGTTCCTAGATTATAAAGGAGTGTTTCTATATTAGAAAGGGGGGGACGTATGTATAAAGTGAGTGTGAGAGTTTGGAGAGTGTTAGAGAAGACCTTCTCTAAGAGTTGTAAGAGGAGAGGGAAAAAGAGATTTCTTCTTCATTACATTTCTAAGCGAGAATTGAGTGTTATTGTAAAGAGAGAAAATGAATCAAAGTAACTTCAAGGGATTTGCTTGGGGAGGAGATCTAATTAAGTTGTTTTGCTTTACTTTTTTAAGTTTTATGAACTTGTTTTTATATATATAATACATGTTTTGTTGTATCTTCTTCATGAATTTTAAGTAGATTTCTTTGTCCTTCTCCCTACATAGAGATATAGTCATGTGAAAAATCAAGATTGTTGTGCAATATTTTAATTTCATAATTGTAATGACTTAAACATTGAACTTCATTTACTTTTCAATCTGCCTAATTGAATTGTTAAAATTTGTTGTAAAACATATGATCCGAGAGAGCTATGGTTTCTACAATAAAGTAAGAATCACATTTGATTTCATTGATGAGAATGTAGTCCATGGATTGAGTACAAATAAATAGAGAAATATTCATTGAAGGGCGTAGAATTGGAGATTTTAAGGTGACAAACTAAAATCTCCAATTTGGTCCAGGCATTTGGAAACTAAAGTGAGATGTTAGCCCTCGGGTGAGGGGAATGTGGGAGCTCTAGAGTGAGAGCCAATATCTTTCTAACCTAACCATGAATTTAGGTACCAAACACTGGATTAGTCAATGTTCTTTGTCGTTTGTAAGAAGAATAAAAAATATAATTGCTTCTATTTAACAAAATATTTTTTTTTACAATTTGATAATTCACTGACTATAACCTCATTGTAAAGGGAACGATACTTTCTTAAATTTGAACTCTTCATTACAAAACATAGTTTAGTTTTAGTAAATTTAACTTTGAAGTTCAGAGATTAGTGTAGTAAACCTAGTTTCTTTAGCGACATTAAACAAATTTTGACTAGCTTACTTAAGTTTTCTATAGTTTGAATATTATGTCTTTGTGATATTACAATAAGAATTTCACCTCTTTGTAGGATCAATAATTAGGAATCCATTAGAGCCCTTTATTACTTGAGTGAATTTAAAGTACACCTTAATTCACTAGAAGTGGCAGCTTTAAATATTTTAAAAGAGAAAACTGATTATACTGAAGTAAATTTTATTGTGATTGATCTCTATATTTTCTAGCATTGCTGACGTGTGTTGTGGTGTTCAAAAACATTTATAGCACACACAAAGTCCCACATCAAGTTTTTGGCGTCGTTGCCTGAGAGGCTGAAGTAAATTACTTAAAAAACTTTGTTTGAACTCTAAAACTTATTATTATTATTATTGTTATTATTATTAATATATATATATATATATATATATATATATGTTCTATTGTGATTGATTATTTTTAAAATTGTTAATTGTATTTATGTATGCAAAGATTAAGATTCAAAGAATTAGTACCTTACGATTCGGAATTTGAACGAACTATAAGAAAAATTCGAAAACAAAATAATAAACAATTTAAATAATCAAAGTATTGAAAATGAACATCAACATGTACAAACACCTTTAAGATACTATGTTAATCCTATAGTAGATGAAATTCACTTGAGAATATGATACTCCTAAAACATATAGCATTTATGCACACATTTTTAAACCTATTTTTGAGGATATTGTGCTTTAATAGAAGATATTTATGTGTTTTTCTTTTAGGTACAATTAAATGGATGAAATATGGTGAAAGGAGTGAAAAAGTATCAAATTTGGAACAAAAATGAAGAAGGTATGAAAATAAACTATGGCGCCTGACGCTTAAGCTCCAGGAAACAAAGAAGGCGCGCCTAAATGTCGAAGTCCTCATGCTTATGCGTTAGGTAGTTATGATGAAAATTCAAGTAATTTTGGATGAATTTCAAAGGGGTGTTTGAAACAACTATTGGTGAAAACATGAATTGCAATTAATAGGCATGAAAATACATTGAAATGACTCTTAAAAAAAGGTAACTCGTGGAAGATTCATTGAATATGGACATATTTTAAAGAGACACTAAATCACCTTTTGGAAAACTATAAAAAGGAGGGCTTGGATTGAATTAACATATATAGAAGACTTATGAAACTTTTAGAGAGAAGAAAGCAAGGAGTTCTGGGATTTTATTTAGGGATTATTCTCACTTTTCTCATCCAAGTGGAGGAGAAAGTGATTAGATAGTTTTAAGTAAGATTCCATTGTAGTTTGGGTTGGGCGACCAGACCTAGGGTGGATTATAAGAGAAAGAAAGAGATTCAAAGTAACTTCAAGAGTTTGTTGGAGAGGAATTTGAGATAAGTTTTTATCTTTGTGACTACATTTGATTTTAATTTAGACTTATTATGTTTTTACATGATTTCTACTTTTAAACTTTATTATTGTTATGTTTTCTCCATGAGTTCTGAGTATTTTTTTTTATCTTTTCCCTTAAAATGATAAGTAATTAAGTGTTGGATGGAAGTTGTGTGAAGTATTGATCTATAATGTTGGAATAAGTTGTGATGATTTAATTCTTGTACTTCATTTACTTCTTGATTTGGCCAATTAAGATGTTAATATTTATTGTGAGAACATGTAAGATCCGTGATGGTATTGTCTCAGTCAACTAATGGTAGAATCACATGAGAATGTATAGATGAGAATGTAATTTATATGGTTGAGTGCAAATAAATAGGGAAATAAACTTTTAAAGATTATAGAGTTGTAGGACTTTAGAGAGATAAACTAAAGCCCCCAATTTGATCTATTATTTTAGATCTTGATACTAGAGGTTAGCCCCTAGGTGGAGGGAGAAGAGGGAACTCTAGAGCAAGAGCTAGTATCTTCCATACCTAGCCCGTCTTCAAGACCTTTTTAACTTTAGATTAGCCAATGTTCTTTAAAGCATCTCTAGTAAGGGTAAAAAATAATATTGCTCCTGTTTTGCACAAAACAATTTAAATACTTTCACAACAAAATTCCTATCCTTATTAGTGATTCATGATAAGGAAAAATCTATTTTATTTTCATTTCTTTCACTTACAAAAATCTAGTTAAATTTAGTTAGTTGTTTACTTTATTTTCAATTATCAAAATTAACAAAAAAAAGAATCAAACTTTCATTCTTACCATAATATCTATAGTTTGAGTAAGACACTTTTTCAAAGTAAAGTTTGTTATCTAATTTCTTCTTAAGAGTTTGTAGTTCTCCCCGTAGGTTCGATATTTCAGAGCTTAATCAAAAAGTCTTATATTACTTGATAATGATACATATACTTGCATTGCATCCCAATATTTAAATATAATAGTTGTACTCTTACTTGCCTCAGAACCAAGTATTTGGCACCATTGTAAAGAAAGAAATATAAATAAAAAAAATCTAGAATTTAACCGCACATACATCATAGTACTATCAGACCAGATAGGGATCAAGCTTTTAGCTTCTATTGTCAGGAAACTTACATCTAGTTCTATGTAATGGAGTCAGAAGAAGAAGTATATAAAAGAAAAGGAGATAAATTTTTTGGCACCGTTGCTGAGGAGAGAAAGAAAAAATTAGTAAAATTTGAAGGAATTTTTAGTAAAACAAAATTTCAATTTTTAGAAAACCTTGTTTAAAATTTTAGATTTAGTATAGGAATATCATAGTGTTGTTTTTATATAAAGTTCTTGTTTGTGTGATTCTATTTTATTTTGTAGTAATGTATGTGTAGTTCAAGTTCTAAAGGACCAGTGTCCTACGATTCTGATGCGGGGCGGCTTTAGTGTGTAAATTTTGCAAATATTTTTCAATATAACAACATTGCACGACATATATTTAATAAATATGTAATATAATCCAACAAAAATATCTTTTATGAAAATAATTTATCTTTTAAAACTCTTTTTAAACTGTTAAATCCCCGTTAAAATCAACGTTGATATACGTATTACTCAAGTAATAAATGACTCTAATGGAGTCCTAGATATCGATCCCATAAGGCAGTTGGAAAATCTTTTAATTAAGCTTTTGAAATTATTTTATAATTAAAAATACAAAATAAAAGTAAAGTGCGAAGTTTGAATATTAACTACTAAGGTAAATGCTATATAAAATGCACTTGAAAAAACAAGTTAACTAACTAAGATCTAACTCTCAAAAGTAAAATTACGAAAACTAAACAAAGTTTTTGTTTTGATGGAAAGTTCAAATATAAGGAAGCATTCTTACCATTTACAATGAGTATATGGATTGTGAAGAAATTGAAATCATTTGAAAAAATATATAAAAATTGCTTTGTGCCTAATATGAGCATTCTATTCTTTACCCTCTTCTGAGTGTTATAAAGAACATTGACTAATCCTGAGTTTGGTTCCTAATTCTATGCTTAGGCTGAGAGTATACCGGCTGCCACTCCAGAGCTCCCACTACTCCCTCGTCTGAGAGCTAACAATCTCGCATCAGTTTCCAATCAACATGACCAAATTGGGGATTTAATCTGTCACCTTAAAATCTCCAATTCTACATCCAACAAAGTATATTTTCC
This sequence comes from Phalaenopsis aphrodite, assembly GCA_003013225.1. Classification (NCBI taxonomy): domain Eukaryota; kingdom Viridiplantae; phylum Streptophyta; class Magnoliopsida; order Asparagales; family Orchidaceae; genus Phalaenopsis; species Phalaenopsis aphrodite. Next base: position 777,728 of record NEWO01000246.1, on the reverse strand, counting down.
TATTTATTTACACTCAATTTCATGGATGACATACTCTCCCATGAAATCAAATATCAATCTCCCTATGTTGTAGAAATCATATCCCTTTTCAGAACATATGTTTCTCAACAAATTTTAACATTTCAATTATCCAGATTGAAAAGTAAATGAAGATCAGAAATCAAATCATCACAAATTTTTAACATTTAAAATCGTAGAAAATAAAATCAATTCTTCACAAAATCATTTCTTAAAGGAGGGAGAAGGATAAAGAAGACTACTCAGAATTCATGAGAAGGATACAACAAAACATGGATTTCATATATAAAACCAAGTTAAAAAAAAAGAAATAAAAGACACAACTTATCTCACAATCTTTCCCAAGCAAATCCCTAGAAGTTCTCTCCAAGCCTTTCTCTCTTGACAATCCCACTCAATTCTCTCTTAGAAGTGTAATAAAGAAAAAATTCTCTCACATTCCCTATCCTCTTACAACCCTAGATGAAAATATCCTCTTCTCTCCTCTTTCCTCTCACGCCAACTTTCTCTCTCTCTCCATTTCTCGTCCCCCTCCAACTCTATTGAAGTCTTCCTTTCTATTTTTGGGCTGCCTCCTTTTAAAGAATTTCAAATTCCCTTCAAAATTTTATTTTTTGAATTCAAAAGATATGTCATTTGATCCAAGAGACATATCCCTTCATAAAAGAACCTTCTAAAGTTTTTAGATGCATTGAATTGGTCCAATAGGTGTGTAGAACAAGTGCCCCTTTGAAAATTCATGCAAAATTTATCTTGAACAGCATAAGTTTACTAAAAGTCATCTTTGGCGCATCATGCACCAGTTCTCTGTCGAACAGCGCATCATGCGCCAGAATCTCAAAACTTGTTGTTTTGGCTCCAAATTTTGTCATTTTCGTCATTTTTGCTCCAAATGTCTAAAAATGATATACCTGCAATAAAAACTTGAAAAATACCCTTCTTTAAAGTGCAATATCATAAAAAATAAGCTTAAAGTATGTACTTAAAACAATGTATTAGTTTGGTGTATCAAAATCCCTCAAACTTAAATATTACTTGTCCTCAAGTGACACTTTTATTACATAAAAAACATATGACACATGATAGAGATTAACTTATAACTTTTATACTTTAGTTTAATAAATACAATAACCAAATTTAAGAAAAATATTTAATAACATTGATTCCAATTCTAAGTCTAGGAATACTTAGTAATCAAATTTAAGTTTTTTGAATCTCTATTTATTTCAAGAAGAATTGTAATTGATCATATTAATGACATTTAGAACATTCATATGGAAAAGAACTTCATGAAAACTTTATTAGAAATGCTACTAATATTCTAATGCAAGTTTATAAAATGTAGTGAAGCTTCTTCCTTAAGTTGATTCAAGTGAAGCCAATTTTTTATTAGGCATCTCCTCAAGCCTCTCCTTATTTCTCTTTTCTTTTTCTTTTCTTTTTCTTTTTCTTTTCTCTTTTCTTTTTTTTTCTTTTAGGATCTTTTGAATCCTTTCTTTTCTTTTTCTTTTTTCAAGTGAGATTACTATATCTGGATAGTCTTTAATGATTTTGAACTTTACTATCCTCTTCTTAAAGTTAAAACTCTATACCTTTCTTCACTTTATAAATTTATAATAGTTTATGATTTTTCATAAAGTCTCATTCTTTTCTTCTTACATGAAACTCTAAAATTCTTAACATTTCAAAAATACAATTTTCTTTAATTTAAATAGAAAAACTTAGTCTTTATCATATTATACCAAATATCTTAACTT
>NEWO01000246.1:702849-775946 GCA_003013225.1 Phalaenopsis aphrodite | reverse complement strand
TTTAAGTGATTTTTTTAAAAATTTAGTATAAAATTTAATTCATAAAAAAAAACAGTAAATACATAAAAATAAAAACTGACCTGTAGAGGATTTCTTAACTTCAGAATTGACCTTCACTATTCAAAAACTTTTTACCTAAATACACCACAATATTTATAAACAGAAGTATAGTCAATTAAATTTAAATCATAATATTCCAGGCCATGTTAAATTAATTCTTAAAAATGTAGGTAATTGAGGTCAAATATAATTTAGTTTACTTCTTTTCAAAATAAATTTTTCTTTCCCCCAAACTTAAGTTTTTAAGTGATTTTTTTAAAAATTTAGTATAAAATTTAATTCATAAAAAAAAACAGTAAATACATAAAAATAAAAACTGACCTGTAGAGGATTTCTAACTATGAAACTAGACTATGTATACTTCAGGTGCTAAGTGTAAAACACATACAGTCTTTAAAAACATTAAATAAATCATAATATATTCTAAAGAACTTGCTGAGAATTAAAAATAAAAATACAAAAAGGGAAAAATCAAACTGAAATGCTAAGAATATAGAAAAAGGGAAAGTTTACAGTTACTATTATAGATTCAGTTCACAACACAACATAAAAGTTTGTACTACAACAGGTTCCAAATAAAAGTACATCACAATACACTCACAAATAACAAATAAACATCAAAACTCACTAAACTCATAAAAATCAATTCTCATCTCCTTCCTCATCATCATCATCAAAATCTTCTTCTTCATCATCATCATCATCATCATCATCATCATCATCATCATGAAGAGCAACATAAGGAGTGAAACTGAGGCAAGTAGGAAAGTCAACATTAGGTTCACCACTAAGATATCTTACCATAGCATTTTCAAAATCAATATCATGTTGCACTCTCCTCTACTAATATTTATCATTATAAGCTTTTTTTGCTCTTATCTCTCTCAGCTAAGTTTGAATACTAATTATGTCCATCTGTTGAATCATCAGTTAGTGCATAATACTTTCAAGAGATGCAGATTGAGAAGTAGAAGCCCATGCAGCAGATGTAGAGGGTCTAGCTCTTCTTCAACCTCTAGATTCAACAACTGATTCCACTCTCTAAATTGTATGCCTCCCAATCGGATTTTGTGGTTGTAATCTTTCTTCATTTCTATGGGATTCTACTATTGATTGTTCACATAGATTAAAAATTAAAGCAGGATATCCCAAACCACTAGTAGTAGAACTACTGCTATACTTCGAGCATGATGAACTATAAGTTCACCAACATCTATTGCTTTCATGTTCTGAATGTAATAGTTTAGTACAACTCTATCTTTTGTAACATCAGACAAATGATTTGTTGACAATTGTCTGGCAGAAATGAATTGGTGCCACACTTTTGACTGAATAGTCAACATGGAAGTAGGGAAGTTAACCATCTTATTATTCTTAATCTTCCACTCCCCTCTTCCATCAGTCAAAAATGCAATCACTTCATCCAGTGATGAATCAGTTATCACAAATGCAGTGTACTCATCGAAAAATACACCTCTAAGCCCATAAAAAGTATTGATCCGATCAGCAGCAAATTTAACTTGTTTACCTCTAACTAGGATGTGATCTTCATTAGTGAACCTCAGGTTTGCATAAAACTCCCGAACCATCGAGATAATTGCTACGATAGTGAAGTAGTAGAATATTTCCCAATTTCTGCCAAGAATCAGTCTCTTGATCTCGTCACTCGGGTTTGTAAATGCTCATTCTTAGATCATTATTCTTGTCTCCATTTGAGTATTGTAACTGTGCTGGGCTTTGAAACTAAAACATCTTCGTGCATCACAATATTCAGATGATCTTTCTCTCTTAACTCGGGGAGCTATTTAAAATTCTATGAAAATCCAAATAATTCCAAATAAATTGCTAAATAAAAAATCTAACTCCTCAAGAAAAATTATTTAGTAAGAAACTTTTCACCATGGGTTTTCTTCAAACTTTTTCTTCAAAAATCCTAAATTACAAATCTCCCAAATCCATGATGAAATTAAAAATTTTTAAGTTAAAGTGAAGCTCTTACTAAGCGAAGATGAAATCTATGGTTTTTAGCCTCTGAATCCTTCTCCTTAGCCCACAATGTGATGCCCTAGACAAAGGTCTTGAAGTGAGAGATGACTTAAGCAGCAAAAATGGAGTATGTCTATGCAGTTTTGTGGTTTTCTAGGCTATCTGGCGTGTTAAGACTGATTGGAACATCACATAATGTGCCAAGGCTCTGTAAATTGGTGCATCATGAGCCAATCTGGTGCATCATGCGCCAATCTGGCGTATCATGCGTCAGAGCTTAAATTCACCACATTTCAGTTCTTATGGAAATCTGCTCTGTACCGCTTTACATAAACCTTTATTTGACTCATATAAACATTTCTAAGCATAATTAAACATCACACTAACACCAAAATTTCACAGACAACATAAAACTCACATTTATATATAAAATTTGCGCTATTACAAACTAACATTTTTCAAGCCAACAAACATCAAACTCAGTGTTCTAAAGTAAGCCAACATCCTAACACTAAAATTTAAACATCAAAATTCAAAAATAAACATAGATAGTGTTCAACAATAGAAAGGAAATGCAATCCAACACACAAAATAACTAAAACAAATAATACTAACAAAAGTTTCGTGCATAAATTATGTTCAAACATCTTCTTCACTATCATCCTCCTAGATATCTCCCATAGATTGGTAGTGCAAATACAAGTTGTAGAATGGTCGAAATGAAAATTCATTAGCTAAATTTTTCTCCTCAATCCAAGAATGTTTCTTGAACATACGTACCAAACCATCTTCAATACGCCCAGTATGTTCACAATGTTCCTTTAGTCTTGAATCCAGATGATCCAGCATTTCAGTAATAATCCCAGTCACATGCATGAGATTCTTCACATCTTTTTCAATCTTCTTGATCTTCTTCAAAAGTGCACTCGAGTTGTAGTAGGGTTGAACATGTGATGAATTCTGAGATTCTTGATCCATCAACACATTCATATCATTTTCATCTCTTATTCCAACACAAATACAATAGACTTTAGGATCCATCAGCTTCTAAGGAAGAAGCACTTTTTCCAAACTTTCATAAGGTACTTGTGATTGACTGCAAAGTAAAAAAATAGTAGATGAATGTCCAAGTCCAGTTGCAGATAGACAATCAAACCCAAAATCAATTTCATAATAAAAGCTCCAACATCAATAGGTTTTCCAGTTTGGATACAGTAATTTAGAATGACACTCTCCTTAGTTACCTTACCTAATTTTCATGTTTGAACTACCACCTCCATTTTCTTAGAGACTTCATCAACAAAAGTTGGATAAACAGTTTTCAAAATTTATAGAAATATTTAAAAAGCTTAGGATTAATATTCCATTTACTGAAGCCTTAGAAAAAATTTTAAGCTATGTGAAATTTATGAAAGATATTCTTAACAGAAAAAGGAAGTTTGAAGATAATGAGACTATTGCACTTAGTGAGGAGTGAAATGCTATAATTCAAAAAAAGCTTCCTCAAAACCTCAAAGATCTTGGTAGCTTCATAATTTCATGTGCAATAAAAAATATATTTTATGGGAAAGCTTTAAGTGATTTAGGTGCAAACATTAGCCTTATGTCATTATTAATATTTAAAAAACTAGGATTAAGAAAAAACACCTAATACTGTAACTTTGCAGTTAGCAGATCATTCAATAACATATCCTAAGGGAGTTATAGAAGATGGTTAAGTGAAAGTGGATCAATTTATCTTTCTTATTGATTTCATTGTGCTAAATATGGAGGAAGATAAAGAGATACCTATCATTTTGGGGAGACATTTCCTTGCCACGGGAGGAGCAATGATAAATGTGCATAAATGGAAATTAATTATGTGCGTCAATGATCAAACAATTACATTTAAAATTTCAAAATCGATGAAGAACCTTACATAAGGTAAAAAAGATGAGTGTTACAGGATGGATGTAAGTAGATATCTAAGTGAATGCAATTTCAAATTAACTTATGCAGAGAAATTTGAAATGAAAGAGTTGGAACATGAGCAAGAAGAGGAATTAGAGCAATCTGTTGATTCTCATAAGGAAGATTCAAATTATGTTCGAAAAAGTTTGAAGTTTTAAACATGATAGAAAAACATAAATCTTTTTGTCCATCGATTGAAAAACCTCCTGAATTTGAATTTAAGTTACTTCATAAACATTTAAAATATATCTTTTTAGATGTTTCCTCAAGATTATCGGTTATAATTTCCTCAAATTTAACTTTAGAAGAAGAAGAGAGTTTAATAAAAACCTTAAGGAATTATAAGAAAGCTTTTGGATGGATAATTGCTGATATTAAAGGAATTAATCCTTCAATTTGTATGCATAAAATTCTTATGGAAGAAAACTACAAACCTAGGGTTAATCCTCAAAGGAGAATGAATCTTGTTATGAAATAATTAAGAAATAAATTTTAAAGTGGTTAGATGCTGAAATTATCTACCCTATTTTGGATAGTGTATAGATTAGTCAAATTCATTGTGTTCCTAAGAAATGAGGAGTGACTGTGACTATTAATGAACATAATGAGTTAGTACTTATAAGATAAGTCACAGGGTTGAAAATATGCATTGATCATAGAAAATTAAATCTCGTCACTAGGAAAGATCAGTTTCCACTACCCTTTCTAAATCAAATGTTGGATAGACTAGTTGGGCACAAATACTTTTATTTTCTGGATGGATATACCGGTTATCACCAAATACAAATAACTCCTAAAGATCAAGAGAAAACAATGTTTACTAATCCTTATGTTACATTTGTTTTTAGAAGAATGCACTTTGGTTTATGTAATGCATCTGTTGCATTTTAAAGATGTATGATGATTATTTTTTATGATTTAATTAAAAAAGGAATTGAAGTTTATATGGATGATTTTTTAGTGTTTAGAATTTCATTTGAATCATGTTTAAAACATTTATTAAGAGTTCTTAAGCGCTGTGAAGAAACAAATTTAGTCCTTAATTAGGAAAAATGACAATTTATAGTGGCATGAGGAACTGTTTTTAAGACATTAATTATAAGAAAATGGTATGGAAGTAAATCTTGCAAAAATTCAAGTGATCAGTAATTTACCTCACCCAAAAAATGTGAGAAAAATGAGGAGTTTTTTAGGACATGATGGATTCTACAAGTGACATATTAAGGACTTCTCAAAAATTGCTAAGCCTATATGCCATTCACTTAAAAAAAATGTAATTTTTAATTTTGATCAGGAGTGCCTAAAAACCTTTGAGCTATTAAAAGAAAAATTAGTCATTACACCAATTATTGTTTCACTAGATTGGAAAAAATATTTTTAATTGATGTGTGATGCAAGTAATTATGCTATTGGAGTCGTTTTAAGACAAAAACATGATAAGATTTTTAAAGTAATTTACCATGCTAGTAGAACTCTTAATGAAACTCAAATTAATTATACTACAACTGAGAAAGGGTTATTAGCAATAGTAGATGCTTTTGATAAATTCATATCACATTTAATTAGAAAAAATTGTGTTGTGCATACAAATCATTCTGTTATTAAATATTTAATAAAAAAGAATGATGCAAAATGATGACTGATAAGATGGATTCTTCTTATGCAAGAATTTGACTTCAAAATAATAGATAGGAAGTGAGTTGATAATCAAATTGTTGATCATCTATCAAGACTTGAATTAGAAAAATCATTCTATTTTGAAAAAAAAATTAATGAACATTTATAGATGAAAAATTGTTCACTACTAATGAGTGGTGTGTTCCATGGTATGCCGACATTGTGAATTTTATTATTAGTGATATTATACCATATGGTCTGACATATCAACAGAAGAGGAAATTTTTATCTGAAACTAAGGCTTATTTTTGTGATGACCCATTTTTATATAAATAAAGAAATGATCTAATTATTCGAAGATGTGTGCCTTTAGACGAAACTTATGAATTTATCCAAAAATGTAATAATTTTGATTTTAGGGGACATTTTGGTATTGATAAAAAAACATAAAAATTTTTACAATCTGAATTTTATTGGCTTACAAATCTTTAGATATGTTAATGCTTAGATCAAAACTTGTGATTGATGTCAACGTGTAGGCAATATATCAAAAAGAAAGAAGATACCCCTTGATGCAAGTGTTTGTTGTGTTGCTTTTGTAAATATTTTCCAATATTATAAAACACACACTGTAACACTAATAATAAATATGCAATTCAATCCCAATAAAAATAACTTTAGCAAAAATAATTTTATCTTTTAAAATCTTTAAACTACTAAACCCGTAATAATAACGCAAGTATATGTATAACTCAAGTAATAAATGGCTCTAATGGAATCCTATGTATCGATCCCATAGGGAAGTTTGAAATTATGATAACTACAATGTAAAACACAAAATTCAAACTACAAAACTTAAGTAAAAAATATACGTTTAAAGTAATTAAGTGTATGCTAAATAACATGCACTTGAAAGAACTAAGTTAACTAAACTATTTGCTAAACTTCAAAAGTAAACTTATAAAAATTAAACAAAGTTTCTGTGACGGAGAGTTTAAACATAAGAAAGCATCCTTTCAATTTAAAATGAGTATATAGATTGTGAAGAAATTAAAATCATATATATATATATATATATATTTGTATTGTGCAAAATAAGAGCAATAATATTTTTTAACCTCTTTCAAGTACATAAAGAACATTGACTAATCCAGAGTTTGGTCTCTAATTTCATGGTTATATTGGTAGGATATCAACTCTCACTTCAAAGCTTTCACTTCTCCCTCACCTGAGAGCTAATAATATTGCATTAGTTTCTAATTAACAAAACCAAATTGGAGATTTTAATCTGTCACCATAAAGTCTTCAATTCTACAACCAACAAGTATATTTCTTTATTTATTTGCACTCAACCTTATAGATTACATCACCCATGGAATTGAATATGACTCTTACCATTTTGTAGAAATCATAGCCCTTTCGAACCTTATGTTTCTCAACATACTTTAACATTTCAATTGGCTAGATCAAAATATAAATAAAGATCGGAGTTCAAATCATCACAAACTATTGACATTTAAAACCTTGTAACACAAAATCAATTCTTCGCAAAACCATATCTCAAAGTAGAAAGAAGAATAAAGAAGACTACTTAGAATTAATGAGAAGGAAATAACAAAAGACGGATTTCATATATAAGAATAAGTTTATAAAACAAAGAAATAAAAAACACAACTTATCTCACACTTTTTCACAAACAAATCCCTAGAAGTTCTTTTAAGTTATTTCCCTTTTTACAAGCACTCTCAATTCTCTCTTGGAAATGCAATGAAGAAGAAATCTCTGACTTTCTCTCTCCTCTTACAACCCAAGAAGAAAATATTTAAGTCCTTCTCTCTCTCTCACGTCTGTCCCTCTCCTATTACCACCAAACCTCTCTTCAGCTCTAGACTCCCTCTCTTTTTTAATTCGGGGTTGCCTTCTCTCAAAAAGAATTCAAAATCCCCCCCCCAAATTCTCTCTAAAAGCCACACCTTTTGAATCCCAAAAGAAATGTCCATTCATTCAAGAGACATATCCCTTCATTAGAGAACCTTCCAAAGTGCCTAGATGCATTGAATCACTCTATGGAGCATTTGAAACATTTAAAGCCTTCAAAATATGCTAAAAAAATCATCCTGAACCTCCTTAATTCATCAAGTATCGTCACTGATGCTTCAGGCTCCATGTTACTTAAGTCCACGTTGTTCTGGGCTTTAGCACATCTGGCTCTTCAGGTGCCAATTCTAGGGCTTCAGGTGCCAATTATGGCGCTTCATGTTGATTCTAGCATTTTATGCACCAGTTCTCTGTATAATGGCACTTCATGCACTAGTTCTGGCGCTTCAGGCGCCAACTCTATAAAAAATGGCATTTCAGGAGCCAATTTGGCGCCAGAATCACAAAATTCTCTATTTTAGCTCTAAATTTTTTTCTTTTTTTTGCTTCTTTTGGTTCAAATGCCTAAGATTGATATACCTGCAATAAAAATATGAAAATACCCTTCTTTCAAGTGCAATATCACAAAAAATAAGCTAAAATATATAATTAAAATAACACAATATTTTGGTGTATCACCCCTTAATTATACGTTGGAAGTTGAGATATTTGATATTTGGGAATTAGATTTCATGAGACTATTTATACCATCTTTTAGAAATTTATATATATTGTTAGCAGTAGTCTATGTATCCAAATGGATTGTTATTTTTCCTCGATGTGATGCTGAAAGTATAGCAAATTTTTTAAGAACGAACATATTTTGTAGATTTGAGATGTCGAGAGTGATCATAACTGAGAATAAAAGTCATTTTATAAATGCAATAATGTAGAAATTAGTAAAGAAATATCATATCAACCATCGAATGACTACTGCTTATCATCCTCAGACAAGTGGTTTGGCTGAATTATCCAATCATGAAATTAAAGAATTTTGGAAAAAAATTGTGATTACAACAAAAATGGATTGGTGAGTCAAACTTGATTATACTTTGTGGGGTTATAAGACTGCATATAAAGGTCCTATAAGAATGTCTCCATATAAGCTAATATTTGAGAAAGCTTGTCATTTACCAGTTGAACTTGTGCATAAAGCATATTGGGCTATTAAGGAATTCAATTATAATTTAAAAGATGCTGGCAAGAAAAGTCTATTACAATTAAATGAGCTTGAAGAGATAAGAAATAAATCTTATGAGAGTGCTAAGATTTATAAAGAAAAGATGAAAATGTGGCATGATCAGAAGATTCTTACTAAAATTTCTAAGCCAAGGTAACAAGTTTTTCTATATAATGCAATATTAAGATTATTTTTCGAAAAACTTAAGTATGTTTGGATGAGCCCATTTATTGTGATAAAAGTGTATCCCTATAGAGCCGTCAATATCAAATATCCTAAAAATGAGAAAATATTCAAAGTGAATGTTCACAGACTGAAACTCTATTTTTTAGGGGATCAACTTAAATTAAATGATTTTATTTTGTTGGGTCAATCAGAATAAGAACTGATTACGTTGGGTTGATGATTCCGATTTTGTATGACAATACGATGTATGCAGTTATGTTCTTAATTTTTCTTACTTATAATTCTTATTTTACAACGATGTCAAAAAATTGATTACCAGCACTAACTAGGAAAATGCTTGACTTCAAAGCAAATAAGAATGCAATTATTATATTTAATTATGGGATACTACGTAAACATACGTATTGTTATCAAGTAATATACGATTTTTTTATTAAGCCCCGAATATCGAACCCACAGAGAAAAAAATATAATATGCAACTAAAATTAAAAGAAATTAGATAACAAATTTTACTTTGCAAAATATTCTTACTCAAACTATAGATGCTATAATATGAATGAAAGTTCGATTTTTTTTTGTAATTTTTTATAATTAAAAGTAAAGAAAAATGAAGGTAATATAAATAAAAAATATATATTTCCTTATCATGAATCAGTAACAAATATAAGAATTCTATTATGGAAGTATTTAAATTATGTTATGTCAAATATGAGCAATAGTATTTTTTACCCTTACTGAAGATGCTAAAAAAACATTGGCTAATTTAAAATTTGAATAGTTATGAAGACGGGTTAGGCAGGGAAGATACTAGGTCTCACTCTAGAGTTCTCTCTTCTCGCTCCACCTGGGGGCTAACATCTCGTATCAAAACCTAAATATATAAACCAAATTGGGGGTTTTTGTCTGTCACTCTAAAGTCCTCTAATTCTACACCCTTTAAAGTTTATTTCCTTATTTATTTGCACTCAATCATATGAATTACATTCTCATCCATACAATCTCATGTGGTTCTTACCAGTAGTTGACTGAGACAATGCCATCTTAGATCATCTCAAAAAATATATTAACATCTTAATTGGGTAAATCAAGAAGTAAATGAAGTATAAAGTTTAAAATCATCACAACTTATTGTAACATTAAAGATTAATACTTCACACAACTTCCATCCAATACTTAACCACTTATCGTTTTAAGAAAAAAGATAAACAAAACTACTCAAAATTTATGGAGAAAACACAACCACACTTAAGTTTGAAAGTAGAAATCATGTAAATAAATAAGAAATCTAAATTAAAACCAAATGTAGTCACAAAGATAAAAACTTATCTCAAATCCTCTCCACCAAAGTTTTGAAGTTTCTTTGAATCTTTTCTCTTTCTTTCCCTTAAAATACTCTCTGCTCACACACTACAACTCCTCTCTTCTCTCCAATAAAATATCCTAATTAATCTATGAGAGAAGTCTTAGTGGCGTGGCTATGTGGGGCGTGTAGGAGCCTTTTTAGTGCTTTGGGAGGAAGGTTGGAAGAAGTCTCTTCAATCCAATCCAAGTCCTTCTTTTATAATTTTCTAAAAGTTGTCTTGGTGTCTCTTCAAAATGTGTCTACATTCATGAATCTTCTAAGAGTTGCTTTATTTCAAAAGCCAATTGAATGTATTTTCACGTCCCTTAACTATTTTCCACTCTTTCACCTAGAGTTGCTTCAAACTCCTCTTAAAAAAATTGTCCAAATTTGTTGAATCATCAAGAAACTACTTTTGGCGCTTGAGCGCGATGTACTTGGTGCTTAGACGCGACCTTCTCGGTTTTATTGGTGCGTAAGCGCTATTTCTGAGGGCTTAGGCACCACAATTCTTTTGCACAACTTCTCCATTTTTGCTCCAAATTTGATACTTTTTACTCCTTTCATCATTTTTCATCAATTTGATTGTACCTGAAAGAAAAACACACAAATACCTTCCATTAAAGAGCAATATCTGAAAAATAAGTATAAAAATACATACATAAAACTATATATTTTAGGTGTATCAAAATCCCCTAAACTTAAAATGTTACTTGTCCTCAAGTGACACTCAAATCTTTCAAAACCAAAATAAGTAGATTATGTAAATGAGTTTCTTTAGAATATTCTAAAATTTTGATTTTGAAATATAACAGTGTAATTTAGAAAAAAAACATTAGTACTTGAGACCAACTTAGAGTTTAGAAATTCTTAATGTAAAGAAGTCTAAAACTATTAGTTTCTATCTAATTCAGAAATATTGTAAATTNGAAAAATGACAATTTATAGTGGCACGAGGAATTGTTTTTAAGACATTAATTATAAGAAAAGGGTATGGAAGTAAATCTTGCAAAAATTCAAGTGAACGCTAATTTACCTAACACAAAAAATGTGAGAAATGAGGAGTTTTTTAGGACATGCTGGATTCTACAAGTGACATATTAAGGACTTCTAAAAAATTGCTAAGCCTATATGCCATTCACTTTAAAAAAGATGTAATTTTTAATTTTGATCAGGAGTGCCTAAAAACCTTTGAGCTATTAAAAGAAAAATAAGTCACTACACCAATTATTGTTTCACTAGATTGGAAAAATCTTTTGAATTGATGTGTGATGCAAGTGATTATGCTATTGGAGTTGTTTTAAGACAAAAACATGATAAGATTTTTAAAGTAATTTACTATGCTAGTAGAACTCTTAATGAAATTCAAATTAATTATACTACAACTGAGAAAGGGTTATTAGCAATAGTATATGCTTTTGATAAATTCATATCATATTTAATTGGAAAAAAAAGTGTTGTGCATACATATTATTCTGCTTTTAAATATTTAATAAAAAAGAATGATGAAAAATGATGACTGATAAGATGGATTCTTCTTATGCAAGAATTTGACTTCAAAATAATAGATAGGAAGTGAGTTGATAATCAAATTTGTTGATCATCTGTCCAGACTTGAATTAGAAAAATCATTCTATTTTGAAAAAAAAATAATGAACATTTATAGATGAAAAATTGTTCACTAGTAATGAGTGGTGTGTTCCATGGTATGCCGACATTGTGAATTTTATTATTAGTGATATTATACCATATGGTCTAACATATCAACAGAAGAGGAAATTTTTATCTGAAACTAAGACTTATTTTTATGATGACCAATTTTTATATAAATAAAGAAAGGATCTAATTATTCGAAGATGTGTGCCTTTAGAAGAAACTTATGAATTTATCTAAAAATGTCATAATTTTGATTTTAGGGGACATTTTGGTATTGATAAAACAACATTAAAAATTTTACAATCTGAATTTTATTGGCTTACAAATCTTTAGAGATGTTAATGCTTATATCAAAACTTGTGATTGATGTCAACGTGTAGGCAATATATCAAAAAGAAAGAAGATACCCCTTGATGCAGGAGTTTGTTGTGTGTTGCTTTTGTAAATATTTTTCAATATTATAAAACACACACTGTAACACTAATAATAAATATGCAATTTAATCCCAATAAAAATAACTTTAGCAAAAATAATTTTATCTTTTAAAATCTTTAAACTACTAAACCCGTAATAATAACGCAAGTAATAAATGGTTCTAATGGAATCCTGAGTATCGATCCCACAGGGAAGTTTGAAATTATGATAACTATAATGTAAAACACAAAATTCAAACTACAAAACTTAAGTTCAAAATATACGTTTAAAGTAATTAAGTGTATGCTAAATAACATGCAGTTGAAAGAACTAAGTTAACTAAACTATTTGCTAAACTTCAAAAGTAAACTTATAAAAACTAAACAAAGTTTATGTGACGGAGAGTTTGAATATAAGAAAGCATCCTTCCATTTTGCAATGAGTATATGGATTGTGAAGAAATTAAAATCATATATATATATATATATATATATATATATATAATTGTATTGTGCAAAATAGGAGCAATAATATTTTTTAACCTCTTTCAAGTACATAAATAACATTGACTAATCCAGAGTCTCTAATTTCATGGTTAGATTGGTAGGTTATCAACTCTCACTCCAGAGCTCCCACTTCTGCCTCACCTGAGAGCTAATAATCTCACATTAGTTTCTAATTAACAGAACTAAATTGGAGATTTTAATCTGTCACCATAAAATCTCCAATTCTACAACCAACAAGTATATTTCTTTATTTATTTGCACTCAACCCCATAGATTACATCACCCATGGAATTGAATATGACTCTTACCATTTTGTAGAAATCATAGCCCTTTTGGATCTTATGTTTCTCAATGTACTTTAACATTTCAATTGGCCATATCAAAATGTAAATAAAGATCGGAGTTCAAATCATCACAAACTATTGACATTTAAAACCTTATAGCACAAAATCAATTCTTCGCAAAACCATATCTCAAAGTAGGAAGAAGAATAAAGAAGACTACTTAGAATTAATAAGAAGGAAACAATAAAAGACGGATTTCATATATAAAAATAAGTTTACAAAACAAAGAAATAAAAGACACAACTTATCTCACACTTTTTCACAAGCAAATCTCTAGAAGTTCTTTTAAGCAATTTCCCTTTTTACAAGCACTCTCAATTCTCTCTTGGAAATGTAATGAAGAAGAAATCTCTGACTTTCCCTCTCCTCTTAAAACCCTAAAAGAAAATCTTTAAGTGCTTCTCTCTCTTTCTCTCACGTCTCTCCCTCTTCTCTTGCCACCGAACCTCTCTTCAGCCATAGACTCCCTCTCTTTTTAATTCGGGGTTGCCTTCTCTAAAAAAAGAATTCAAATTCCCCCCACCCCCTCGAATTCTCTCCAAAAGCCACACCTTTTGAATCCCAAAATACATGTCCATTTATTCAAGAGACATATCCCTTCATTAGAGAACCTTCCAAAGTGCCTAGATGCATTGAATCACTCTGTGGGGCATTTGAAACATTTAAAGCCTTCAAAATCTGCTAAAAATTCATCTCGAACCGCCTTAATTCATCAAGTATCGTTACTGATGCTTCATGCTCGATGTTACTTAAGTCCACGTTGTTTTGGGCTTTGGCTTTTCTGGCGCTTCAGGTGCCAATTCTGGGGCTTCAGGTGCCAATTCTGGCGCTTCAGGTTGATTCTAGCGTTTTAGGCACCAGTTCTCTGTATAATGGGACTTCAAGCACTAGTTCTGGCGCTTCATGCGCCAACTCTCTAAAAAATGGCATTTCAGGAGCCAATTTGGTGCCAGAATCACAAAATTCACTATTTTGGCTCCAAATTTGTTCCTTTTTTTGCTTCTTTTGCTTCAAATGCCTAATATTGATATGCCTACAATAAAAACATGAAAATGCCCTTCTTTCAAGTGCAATATCACCAAAAATAAGCTAAAATATCTAATTAAAATAACACATTATTTTGGTGTATCGCCCCTTAATTATATGTTGGAAGTCGAGATATTTGATGTTTGGGAATTAGATTTCGTGAGACTATTTATACCATATTTAAAAAATTTATATATATTGTTAGCACTAGTTTATGTGTCCAAATGGATTGTTATTTTACCTCGATGTGACACTCAAAGTGTTGCAAAGTGTTTAAGAACGAACATATTTTGTAGATTTGAGATGTCGAGAGTGATCATAACTGACAATAAAAGTCATTTTATAAATGCAATAATGTAGAAATTAGTAAAGAAATATCATATCAACCATCGAATGACTACTGCTTATCATCCTCATACAAGTGGTTTGACTGAATTATCCAATCGTGAAATTAAATGAATTTTGGAAAAAATTGTGAATACAACAAAAATGAATTGGTGAGTCAAACTTGATTATACTTTGTGGGGTTATAAGACGGCATATAGAGCTCCTATAAGAATGTCTCCATATAGGCTAATATTTGAGAAAGCTTGTCATTTACAAGTTGAACTTGAGCATATAACATATTAGACTATTTCACAATTCAATTATAATTTAAAAGATGCTGGTGAGAAAAGTCTATTACAATTAAATGAGCTTGAAGAGATAAGAAATAAATCTTATGAGAGTGCTAAAATTTATAAAGAAAAGATGAAAATGTAGCATGATCAAAGGATTCTTACTAAAATTTTTAAGCCAAGGTAACAAATTTTTCTATATAATATAATATTAAGATTATTTTTAGAAAAACTTAAGTATATTTCGATGAGCCCATTTATTGGGATAAAAGTGTATCCCTATAGAGCCGTCGATATCAAATATCCTAAAATTGAGAAAATATTCAAAGTGGATGGCCACAGACTGAAACTCTATTTTTTAGGGGATCGACTTAAATTAAATGATCTTATTTTGTTCGGTCAATCAGAATAAGAACTGATTACGTCGGGTTGATGATCCCGATTTTATATGAAAATACGATGTATGTAGTTATGTTCTTAATTTTTCTTACTAATATTCTTACTTTACAACGATGACAAAAACTTGATTACCAGCAATAATTAGGAAAATGCTTGACTTCAAAGTAAATAAGAATGTAATTATTATATTTAATTATGAGATACTACGCAAATATACGTATCGTTATCAAGTAATATACAATTTTTTTTAAGCCCCAAATATCGAACCCACAGAGAAAAAATACAATATGCAACTAAAATTAAAAGAAATTAGATAACAAATTTTACTTTGCAAAATATTGTTACTCAAACTATAAATGCTATAATAGGAATGAAAGTTCAATTTTTTTTTATAATTTTTGATAATTAAAAGTAAAGAAAAATGAAGGTAATATAAATAAAATATATATTTCCTTATCATGAATCAGTAACAAATATAAGAATTCTATTATGGAAGTATTTAAATTATGTTGTGTCAAATATGAGCAATAATATTCTTTACCCTTACTAAAGATGCTATAAAGAATATTGGCTAATTTAAAATTTGAATAGTTATGAAGGCGGGTTAGGTAGGGAAGATACTAGCTCTCACTCTAGAGTTCTCTCTTCTCCCTCCACCTGAGGGCTAACATCTCGTATCAAAACCTAAAACTATAAACCAAATTGGGGGTTTTAGACTGTCACTTTAAAGTCCTCTAATTCTACACCCTTTAAAGTTTATTTTTTTATTTATTTGCACTTAATCATATGAATTACATTCTCATTCATACAATCTCATGTGGTTCTTACCATTAGTTGATTGAGGCAATGCCATCTCAGATCATACACATTCTCATAAAATATATTAACATCTTAATTGGGTAAATCAAGAAGTAAATGAAGTATAAGGTTTAAAATCATCACAACTTATTGCAACATTAAAGATTAATACTTCACACAACTTCCATCCAATACTTAACCACTTATCGTTTTAAGAAAAAAAGATAAAGAAAACTACTCAAAATTTATGGAGAAAACACAATCAAACTTAATTTTGAAAGTAGAAATCATGTAAATAAATAAGAAATATAAATTAAAACCAAATGTAGTCACAAAGACAAAAACTTATCTCAAATCCTCTCCACCAAAGTTTTGAAGTTTCTTTGAATCTTTTCTCTTCCTTTCCCTTACAATACTCTCTGCTCACACACTACAACTCCTCTCTTCTCTCCAATAAAATATCCTAATTAATCTATGAGAGAAGTGTCAGTGGCGTGGCTATGGCGGGCATGTAGGAGTCTCTTTAGTGTTCTGGGAGGAAGGCTAAAATAAATCTCTTTAATCCAATCCAAGTCCTTCTTTTATAATTTTCTAAAAGGTGTCTTGGTGTCTCTTCAAAATGTGTCCACATTCATAAATCTTCTAAGAGTTGCTTTATTTCAAAAGCTTATTGAATGTATTTTTGTGTCCCTTAACTATTTTCCACTCTTTCACCTAGGGTTGCCTCAAACTCCTCTTAAAAATTTTGTCCAAATTTGTTAAACATCAAGAAACTACTTTTGGCGCTTGAGCGCGATGTACTTAGCGCTTAGACGAGACCTTCTCAGTCTTATTGGTGCGTAAGCGCCATTTCTGAGGGCTTAGACACCACAATTCTTTTGCACAACTTCTTCATTTTTGCTCCAAATTTGATACTTTTTACTCCTTCCATCATTTTTCATTCATTTGATTGTACCTGAAAGAAAAACACATAAATACCTTCCATTAAAGAGCAATATCTCAAAAATAAGTATAAAAATACGTACATAAAGACTATATATTTTAGGTGTATCAAAATCCCCAAAATTTAAAATGTTACTTGTCCTCAAGTGATAAGTAGATTATGTAAATGAGTTTCTTTAGGATATTCTAAAATTTTGATTTTGAAATATAGTAGTATAATTTTGAAAAAAACATTAGTACATGAGACCAACTTAGAGTTTATAAATTCTTAATGTAAAGAAGTCTAAAACTATTAGTTTCTATCTAATTCAGAAATATTGTAAATTTTCCAAATATAGAGTATAAACATTCTATCTTCTCAACTTAAAAATTTTTATTAAGAATAATTATACTTACTATATTATATCCTTAAGCTTAAGAATTTCTCAAGTCTTATACTTTAAAAAGATTAGATGGGGAACCAAGTTTTTTAATAGGAACTAATCCTCAAACTTCTCCTCCCTTTTTCAATTTTATTTTTCTTTTTTCTTTTTATTTTTCTTTTCTTTTTTCTTTTTCTCTTCTTTTTTTTTCTTTTACTTTTTATTTTTTAGGCGAGGATTAATATATTTGGATAGACTTTTAATGATTTTGAATTTCTTAGGTCTTTTTCTCTGGCTTGTTTTTGGTGTACATCTTTTGTTTGACTCTTTCGTTATGGTTTTGACACTTATTTTTACTTCACGAACTTTTTGAATTGCGAGTTTATTTCTAACCGTTTTAATTTTTTCCTAACTGCACTTTCTTCTACTCTCTGTTGTTTCGTGTTCTTTTTGTTTTCTCCCCTAGTTTTTTTTAATTTCTGTTTTTCCTTTTTATTTTCGGTTTCTTCTTTTGTTTCTTTCTCTTTTTTATCTTCATTATTTTTTTTTCCTTATATTCCTTTTTTTTTTTGTTTATTTTTTTTTCAATTTATTTTCAGTTTTTTTTGTAGTTTTTTTGTGCACACTTAAATTTTAAGTTTTATAAACATTTTCGCCTGCTATTTTTATTTTTAGGTATGATAACTATTTTTGCCTTGTTTTTATATATTTTAGATTGTAAATTTACAATTACATGCTTTCAAAACTTTTGTATCCTATATTTGCTCATATTTTAATTTTTCTTTTGTTTATAGAGTTTTTTTTGGCTTTTTTATTTTTGTTTATTATATAGAGGTTCATTAGTCTTCTATGCTGTGTTTGCTACCATAACATCAATCAAATACCCTATCGTAAATTTACAATTTTAACCTTGAGAATTTATGTGATATTTAGTTGTATTTTTTAACTTTGTAATTTTTGGGTTAAGGTTAGTACTGTTTTACTACTTCTTCTTTTCAGGATTATTCTTACCATTGCCTTCCTAAATATACTCTATAACTACTCTTTATCTTCTCATTATATTATAACTATATCTCACCAATTTCTACCCAAATAAAACACAAAACAAGGTGCACTTATTGATCCCGGTCTTCGAATCTTCGAAATCCCTGCTAGGCATGCAAGTCTGATTTCACAAACTCCGTGGAGAACGGCAGAGCTCCTAAAACACCCAACCTCTTCTAGGTTTACAGGCGGTAGGCTAGATGTCCGATCGTGTCGCCGATGACGCCATCAGCCTCGTTCGGCGGCTGGCCAGGAACCTCAATCGCAAAGTTTCGGACGTCGTCGTCCTCCTCCTCAATCACAAGGTAATCCTCCCTATCCGGCCTCGTCGATCTTGCTAACTTTCTAGGATGTGCCCCTTACACCTCCCCAACCTGTCTCACAGAACGCCGGCTCGTTGGGAGCTATCGCGGGGCTTGCGATCGCCGTAGTGTTCACATGGAAGTTTTTGAGGACCCCTCCGGGCCGGGAGCGGCGGCGCTCTCCTAAACGCAGTGCTTTGCCATCGGAGAACGGCAGCGTGTCCAGCGGAGTTGCTGCTGTGGCTGAGGATACTTCTACTGTGCCAACTTTGAGGGATTCGGATGTGATTCAAGAGAACGGCTCTCCTAACGAGGTAGCATGACGGTTGCTACATCAATTTTTTTTTTGTTCGGCAGCAGTTGCTACAATTCTTCTGCTTTATCTATTGATTTATTCTATTTTCTAATTTTTAGCTTCGCCTTGGACAAATCGTGAGGAAGAGGCTTGGTGGATGCCGAAAGGTACGTGGAGTGATTGATTTCGTCAACATGCTAAATTTGAATTTAAATGCCTAAATTTTTTTGGTTTTTATCAGATTTTGATGATGGTATGCTGTCTAAATTTTGTGCAGGATGAATTCATACCAGTTGTATGTAGTTTTAGATGCACAATGCAAGTTTTAATGATTACTGCATTGCTTCATCCCTAAGAAAGTATAAGAGTTTATAACTAATGCATACCCTTCGTATACACTCTGAGATCCTGCATATAGAATAAAGCCATTAATACTAAATTAAATCAAACTAAACAAGCAAGTATTAATGCACTCTTTTTGAACATTTAAATAACTAAAACAGCCGTAAGTTTTAAATGGATGTGTCTAATATCCAACATGGAAAAGAATCTACCAACCTTGATTGTCTTATATCATCTATTTTGGCCAAAGGAAATACTCCCTGGTAGAGTTGGAAGGTGATGGCCATCATTATGATTATTGTAGAATTGGTACATGCACAAGTACTGCAGTCTAGAACTTTGAAAGTGCCAACATCCATCATGAGGAAACAGTGGTATTTTTAGCGATTGAACAAAATGTGGAAGGTGGAGGCTTTGAAGCTATATGTTAGCACACTGTGAATTTGAGCAGTAACATGGATAAGAATCT
The DNA here is from genome assembly GCA_003013225.1 of Phalaenopsis aphrodite. Lineage (NCBI taxonomy): Eukaryota > Viridiplantae > Streptophyta > Magnoliopsida > Asparagales > Orchidaceae > Phalaenopsis > Phalaenopsis aphrodite. The sequence goes on along the minus strand of NEWO01000246.1, from coordinate 756,191 downwards.
TAAAACATTCTGGCTATGGTAGTGTTGATAATATGAAGTTTGTCCGTATGAATGAAGAAGCAAACAATAATAAAGAGAACTGAGGAGCTCCTTTATGACCATTTGAATAGCATGTGAAAATTCTGAACAAAGTTATACATTATGCAATAGTTTAGTGAGCTTTTTTATGTTAGTTTTATGGTGGAATTGGTACAAAGATAGTCAATTGATTTAGTGGGAAACAATATAAGAGACTAAAAATGGTATGCATCTCTTTCATTAATTGTTGGAGAGAAGCAGCAATTATAGAAGGCTTCATAGACTTAGGTGCATTATTTACTAGTTTTTATAGTTTTCTATTTTAGCCGTGGTCATCATCATCATAATATATGTGAACATATTGATATGCAAAACAAGGGTTTTATCTTTATAAATCTTCAATCGATTTTATCCAATTCTCTGAATAATTCTTTGAATCTATTGATTTATTAACCTACATTTTTAGCAAGATTTGCTGCTTTGGAACTTCAATCCTTTGATTTGTAGAAGCACTTGTTGCTTTCTATTATATTTTGATTGATTTACTTAAACATCAACAATACAATTTGGACTATAAGTTGCTGATATCAATGGTGAAATGGCGGGGATCACTATTTATAATACTTAATGCTTCTATTTTGAGATTGTGTGTAATATGAGTATCTTGTTGATTGCTCATTGTAATGCTCAGATCAAGGAGATCAATTATTATGCATTATGATCTTGATTATTATATAGTGATCGAGGAGATCAATCATCATAATAGGCAGGTTGAGAAGATCAATCATAGTATTTATGATAATATGATGAACATGATCATTCAACACGTTTCTTATTAAGATTTGATGTAGTGGGTGTTGACCTCTCTTTTATTACCATGAGGTCTTATGAATCGGGATTGAGTTTTTGGTTCTATTATCCTTAACATGGGTTTGTCTTAGTCCATTATGGAGGGACTAATAGTCCATGACCTAGGGTGCACTTGGGTCCACTTTTCCTTTGCTTCAAAAGCTTTGAGATTGCATAATTATTGTTGGGGTCCACGTACTTCACCCAATCTTCATAACGCTTTTACCCTTAGAGCCCTTAAGGCATTCACTAGGCTTATGATCTCCACTCATATCTTTCTTCTCTTCCGTTGGTGGCTTCTTATCTCTTCTCTTTTTTTTTTTTCTTTCATTTTATTCTCTTGGCCACGTCCGACTGACATGTTTGCATCTCTTTTCCCTCACTTCGGTTGTTGGAGTCTGAGTATTTCCTTCCCCTTTCCAGGTTCTTCATTTTTTTTTGCATTTTCTGTTGAGGGTTGTCTATGGTATTTCAAGCATAAATTGTATGACGTTTTTTTTTTCATTTGCTATGTGTTTGGAAGGAAATAAGGTGGCATCGGTTGCAGTTGTCAGTGATTTGTATTGTCTTTGGTTTTCCTCTTTTATATCTGGAAGCTCTGTTGATAGGGCAGGATGTCATGAGTTCTATGCTTGTGGGAGTTCTTGAAGATCTTTTTATTTGCTGCTTGTGAAATTTATGTTTTTGGCCAAAAAAAGTGAAATTTTGATAGAGGCTTGGGGGATGTTTCTGGATTAATACATTCTCTGAAATTTCTTTGTTTCATTGTTGTTGTACATATTCATGTATAATTGGGCCCTATAGGGGGATTTTTCTAGTAACAACTTGCAATTACGCTGTGATGTTCTAGTTTTCTGGATCTGTTTGTACAGAAGTGTGTAGGATAACAGGGCCTGAATTTGATTTTAGATAGTGCTGAATTGTCTGTTATCAAATTTCTAATTGGGTCAGTACATCTTAACCAATTTTCTCTGAAATAAGTCCCTTATGTGTTTCAACTTTTCTTGTGGCATGTATCTATAACAAATCATCATCCTATGAAAGCTCCTAGTACATTAAATTACATTTTTCAACACTTTCAGATATGATGCATGTTTGGTTAATATTTTGTAGAAATTATGGATTTCACGATAGTTCCTTCAACTCTTTTGTGGAGTTAAGTTTCTTACCATTTAACTCTCAACCTTTGACACATTTAACCCCATTTCGCTTTTAATGTGAAATGAAATGATGTGGATATTTTGAGCCTTGGAGCCTTAACTTTGTTGCATCACTGAAATTGTTGTGGCATACACACTGAAATTTAGAGTATTTTATCCACTAGATTTTTGGGTGATTTACGTACACACCGCACAATTTTACGTTTATAATATGGAAGATGGGATTACCATTTTGTTAGAGTAGATTTCTGTGCTACAGTATGTTGTTTAGTTGTTATTGCTCTCAAGGGAATCTTGGTAGATCTTACAATTATTGGTTCTTTATTGCTTACTTTTATCTTGGTATGGTGTTGATCAATTGTTGTTACCTATGATAAAATGTGACGCTGGTCCATGGATGTATTATACGTTTCTATCCTTATTTTGCAATGGATGACCGACTATCCTAGAACTTGCATAAATTGATATTTTTAGTTTTAGGGCTATGATGCAACGAATGCACAGTCGGAGTAACACAGTTGAAATGGGGATGCTTTTCCTCACTTGAGAACCTCTTGAGAGCTATTTTGATGAGGTTCATTATAATTTGCTTTATCTGCTCACCATATTTGTATGAATTTATTTATCCCTTGAAACTCTCTTGCCTTGGTCGAAGATGAATCCCCAATTTCTGTGAGAGCACCAATGCTGAACTTCTAATATGAGCCCTTGTTTTTCATTTATTTTCAGTTGTCAGCTTTGTTTAATATGTAAATCTTCTAATCTCATGAAACTTTCAATTCACCAAATTCACAAATAAACAACATGATCCATTTGAGTCTCTTTGTTTTATATATGACTGTGTAAAGTCAATTATATTGGGAAATTCAAGAAAGTTCAAAGTAAGCGGCTGAAAATGATTTTGGTGACCTATGTTTGAAGGAGGTGGAATTAGGCAATCATCCAACTACTTACTTTAATAAAGAGGGTTGACATAATATTATCACATACTTCAAAGATAGACCTAGTAGAGAGTATCATAGAGCTCAACTAAAAAATAATTTAGCTCAGCCAAAGAAGGATTAAAAATTATGGAAGGAGTTAAAATAATGATTAACTGGTTTGGGTTGGGATTTCACAAAAAAGACCATTTATGCATCATAAGAGTGGTGACGAGAGATGCTATAGGTAATCTTATTAATTTGCACATTTCGTTCTTATTATGTAGTAAGTATTCATTTGTACTTACATTATATATTTATGTTTGATAAATTAGAGATAGTGCCAAATGCTAAAAAAATTAGATACTATGGCATAGATCGTGAATTAGAGGAGAAGCTTGACTAGATGTTTTGTGTTGTCACTACTGGTGCTTATGCATTTACTCAAACTACATACTAAACATAGACGAGGTTATTGTAATTATAACCCTAAAGAGAGCTCAAATGACCTCATCGATGAATCATTGCATGGGGTTGATGATCGCACTGAATCTAGTTATTCGAAGTGTAGCAATCAGAGAGTTTATGAGGTTTGAAAAAAAAAACGTGTTCTAGAGTTCTAATAAATCAGATTACAAAGTTGTTTACTGCTTGCACTTCAATGACATCTACCTCAAGTGCATGCACCTCCATTTCTTTCAGAGGCTATTATTGTGCTACATTAGATCTCCAAAGTGTTCAATGACATTCCTTTTTATTGTCATTTTACGGAAGTGCTTGAAACTGTTAATAAGAGGGAGATATTTATTGCTATGGTTTTTGAGCATAGGATTTTTTTTAAAACAAGGATGTGTAATATAATTAGAAGTTAAAATTTTTTTGCATGTTATTATACTTGGAAATGTTTTGTAATATTTTCTTGTATTATTTTATTTTATTAACTATTGCTGGGTATTTTTTTTGCTACTATTTAACTAGGAGCCATTAATATTTGACATGTTTTATGAATTATTTAATGTTTGCACTTATGGATAATATTCAGGGAATCATTGTATGAAACTCATTGTCACAAGTATTTTCTTAATTCATGAGTACTATGATACCTATATTTGCAAGAGTCCTTGTATGATGTCTTCATTAAGTGGGAGAAAGGGATAACTGAGTTACTTAAGGGCTATTTATGAAGATTTCATAACATGTTCCATATTACCCATCATTTTTTTAGATCTGCTGTAAGATCTATAAACTCATGACAACCTTCATGAGCACCCAGACAACAAGAGTAGTATTAACTATAGCATTATATATTTTGTCACATATAACGAATTTGTGAGGGTGAGAAGCGAGCAATTTTAACATTCATTCGAAATAATTTATAGCTACATCTTTGTTGGTGTAACTACCTTGGTCAATTTGTCCACAAAAGTTCCAAAGAACTTCACCAGAGATATCCCATGATTGTCGATATATGCCATATTTTAAGATATATATTACATTATAGTTTTATATATTAATATTTCATTTAAATTTTAATATCAATTTAAATACTGCATCATGCAAAATTGCATCAAAGCGATTGATGAAACACATGTCGATGCTCACATTCCTATTGTGGATTACTTATAGAAAATATAATGACAACACGTGATTTTAACATGTGCTTCACTTTCATGATGTTCGATTGAGAAGGGAGTTCAAATGACAGCTGTATTTTCAAATTTGTCACTTGGTCATCTCAATATAATTTTCCCATGCGATCTCTAGGTTAATTACCTTCAAAATGTTTCCCCAAATTAAAGTTTCCAACGAACTCAATTTACATAATTTTTATCAAAGAGGATTTATCTTATGGATGATGATTATCCGATGCAATAAGAGCTTTTAAAGTTATATTCTGATATGGAATCACTTGACTTTAAGAGTAGTCAAGTGATTCAAGGGAAGAAAAAGATGTTCAATAAGCGACATTCTTCATTACGTAGTGTCATTGAGTGATTTTTTGGAGTTTGGAAGAAGTGGAATATTCTACGAGATATGACTAAATACTCATTCCAAAAGCAAATTAAAATAGTTGTGGCTACAATGACTTTGCGTAATTTTATACGATGTCAGCCGTCACATCATGATGCCAAATTTGACATTTTTGATCGATATCGATCATATGTCCCCTCCTGAAGCGTATGAGTATCAAATAAATAATGCCTGAGATTGCTCAAGATACAATAAACTCTCAGACACATGATGGAGAAAGAGCCGAGGAGATGAAATAATTTAGAGAGCTCATTACAAATATTTTATGTGATAATTAAAGTGAGATAGATCATATTTACTTTAGGTGTGTCCATTGATTAGTACTTATTATATTATGTGAGTAGAACATGTATTGATTTCTATAATGGTCAGATCACTTCTTTATTCTTGCATGCTCTTTTGCTGCATTTTTACAATTCTTATGTAAAAATATCCTACTTTATTATAACTTATACTTGTTTTTTGGGTTGATCGTATGTGTTTTTTGTTGAGAATGAGCATTTATGGTTTAGGCTATGCTAAAATAAATATTATGGCCATATGTTTCTGTATTTAATGAATGATCAGAAGATGATTGTAACTTCTTTAAATGGGTTGATGACTATGAAGACTCCACTTTAGATGACCACATGTGGAGAGTAGTTTTGGAGAGAAAATTATCTCGAAGATTTGATCGCTGGGACACCAAGAGTAACATAATGATAACATTACTCATTGCTATTGTAATTTAATTTTGTGTTACTCATTGTTAGGTCATGTGTAACTTTTGATATAAGTTGAAATAATTTAGAGAGCTGAGGAGATGAAATAATTTAGAGAGCTCATTACAAATATTTTATGTGATAATTAAAGTGAGAGATAGATAATATTTACTTTAGGTGTGTCTATCGATCAATACTTATTATATTATGTGAGTAGAATGGATATTGATTTCTGTAATGGTCAGATCTATTCTTTTTTCTTGCATGCTCTTTTGCTGCATTTTTACAATTCTTATGTAAAAATATTCTACTTTATTATAATTGATACTTGTTTTTTTGGGTTGATGGTATGTGTTTTTTGTTGAGAACGAGCGTTTGTGGTTTAAACTATACTAAAATAAATATTATGACCATATATTTTTGTATTTAATGTATGATCAGAAGATGATTGTAACCTTTTTAAATGAGTTGATGACTATGAAAACTCCACTTTAGATGACCGCATATGGAGAGTAGTTTTGGAGAGAAAATTATCTCGAAGATTTGATCGTTGGGACACCAAGGGTAACATAATGATAACATTACTCGTTGCTATTGTAATTTAATATTTGTGTTACTCATTGTTAAGGCATGTGTAACTTTTGATATAAGTTATTAGACTTTTGCTTTTAGTACACTTTTGAAAGAGTTTTCTTATGTCATGTTTAAAATCGTGTTGAAACAACTAACTCAATACTAACACCTATACATTGGCATTACAATCTTTTTTCTTAGAAACCACTGCAACTTAACATCTTAACAACTAGACATCTAAACATGCATATTGCTTCTTCTATAGCAAATTTCTTGCAGCAGCTTCCTAGAAGCAGTTTCACAGCTGCTTCTTCAAACAACTGTGGCTGCCCAAAACTATCCCTTAGGGTCAGGAAACTCAAGATGTCAATCTTCAAAGGGGAGGATGTGCATGAATGGGTGTATCAGGTGGAGCAATACTTTGCAAACAAGGAGTTGGTTGAGGAAGAGAAGCTCATGACAACGTGGTTATGCTTGGAGGGGAAGACCTTAGCGCAGTTCTAGTTGATAGAGGCAAGGTATCTGATACACTCATGGGAGGACTTTAGGGATTGATTATTGAAATGTTTCCGAGTCATTCAGGAAGGAGACCTACACGAGTATATCTATGCTCTGATTTAAGTGGGGATGGCTATGGAGTTCCGAGAGAAGTTAGAGCTTTTGTCAGGGAGGTTGAGGAGATTTCTGCTGTAGGCTTGGAATGGAAATTCTTGAAAGAGGAGTATCGGACCTTATCTCGGGAGTAATTTCAAGCGTCTCACAGATACAAAAGTACAGGACAAAAGAGCCAAAGGATTGCGTTACCGTTGTGATGTGAAATATGCCCCAGTACGCTGTTGCAAGGAGTTCACACTTCAAGGTCTTTTAGTTTATTAGGTGGATACAGAGTGTGAGGACTCAAAAGAAGAGGAAATAGTGGAGGAACATCTTTATTTGGATGTGGCAGAGGTGTCCCTCAATTCAGTGTTGGGATTTACCCCGAATCACACCATGAAGGTGATGAGATGGATCTGGGAACAATTGATTTTGGTGTTGGTGGCTAGCGGGTCCACACATAACTTTTTTCTCAAATCAGTGTTGTAGAGAAGCTAGGGTTGACGTTGGTGACTACAGGGAGCTTTGGCAACAGGGAAGGTGGAGAAAAGTTGAGAAATTTGCAAGGGTTTCGTTTTGACAATACATGACCAATAGGTGGTAGAAGACCTCTTTTAGATTTGGGTAACATAGATGTGATTCTGGGATGAAGTGGCTGCGAACATTGATAGCGATGAAGGTGGATTGGAAATCTTTGATGATTGAGTTTCAAGTGGAGGGTAGGAAGGTGGTATAGAGAGAAGTTGCTAGCTTATACAAAATCATGGTGTCGCTCAAAACTAGGGTAAAGTTGATTCGTGGAGCAGGATTGAGTTACTTGGTGGAGTTGCAGAGCATTGAAATGGTTCGAGATTTAGAGTTGGCAAGGTTTTTTGAAGTTGTTAAACAATTCCTACAACAGTTTATTGATGTTTTCCAATAGCCAAGCGAGTTAACCTCGGAGGGAGCACAACCACACTATTACATTCAAGTAGGATGTTTCTTCCATCAGCGTCAGACCATACAAGTACCTCGAGATTCAAAAGAATGTGATAGAGAAGCTAATCTGAGCGATGCTCGAGGCTAAGATTATTAAGCCTAAATTGAGCCATTTTTCTAGTCTTGTCCTGTTGGTGAAGAAAAAAAGATAATAGTCGGAGATTCTGCCTGAACTACCGGAGGAAACGACATTGGACAAGTTCCTTATTCCTGTGATTGATGAATTAGTGGATGAGCTTTATGGTGTAGTTTTTTTCTCAAAAATTGATATGAAGTTAGGGTACCGCCAAATTAGGATGAATCCGGCGGATGTGCACAAGACAACTTTCATGACACATGAAGGATATTATAAGTTCTTAGTGATGTCGTTTGGACTCACCAACGCCCCGTTGACATTTTCAATCTCTCATTACTAGGGTTTTATGACCTTATCTTCGAAAATTTATCCTGGTTTTCTTTGATAATATTATGATATATAGTCGTATAGAGACAAAGCACTTGGGGCACCTGAGGACAGCTTGGAGATGTTGAGGGAGCACTAATTGTATGTCAACTTAAAGAAATGTTCTTTTGCGCAGTTGTAGGTAGAGTACCTAGTACATGTGACAAGCGTAGCAGTGGATCAATTCATGATTAAGGCTATGGAGGATTAGCCCTCACCAAGAAATTTAAAGTAGTTGAAAGGATTCCTGGGTTTCACTGGCTACTACCGGAAGTTCGTGAGAGGATATTACATGATAGCATGACCACTGACAGAACAGTTGATGAAAGACAATTTCAAATAGGAAGAATAATGAGACAAACCTTTGAACAGTTGAAGAGGGCTATAACTAGCGTACCAATATTAGTATTTTCATATCTTAGTAAAACATTCGTGGTGGAGACAGATGTGTTAGGTTACAGATTGGGAGCATTACTCATGCAGGATCAGTGGCCGACTGCCTACTTCAGCCATGTTCTTAGAGCCAGAGTGAGGCTAGAGTCAGTATATGAGTGAGAATTGATGACAATTGTCTTGGTCATTTAGAATTGGCAGCCCTACCCGTTAGGACGACATTTCTTGTTCAGTACAGATCAGAGAAGTTTAAAGTATGATTTCGAGCAGTGGATGATTTCGAGATTCAGTGGATGGTAACTGAGGAGCATCAGAGATGGCCATCGAAGCTACTGGAGTATGATTTCGAGATTCAGTGCCGGCCAAAGTTGGAGAACAAGGCAGCTGACGCGCTATCGAGAAAGGCGGAGGAATCCCAATTGACGACCCTATCGATACTCTTGGTCCTAAATTGGGAGGCCTTGAGACAGTAGAGCGAAATGGATGAGAAGATGAGGAAAATAAGAACTGAATTACTACAAGATCTGAACAACCATCCATGATATGCATTGAGGGGACAACAATTGCTCCAAGGGCGATTCGTGCTACCCAAGTCGTCAGAATATATTCCCATGTTATTACAAGAGTTTCATGGTAGTGCGGCCGGGGGTCATTCAAGGGTACAAAAGACTTATAGTTATCTGGCAGCAGAGTTTTAATGGGTGGGGATGTGCAGAGACGTGGATGACATTGTGGCAAAATGTGATGTGTGCCAGCGTCACAAGTACTTGACCACATCATTGGGGGAGTTACTACAACCATTAATATTATCGGAGAAGGTTTCGGAAGAAGTGACGATGGATTTTATCAAGGGGTTGCCATGGTCAGAAGGGTTCACGGTGATTATGGTGGTTGTGGATCGCTTAAGTATACATATTTCATTCCCTTACGACATCCCTACAGTGTTGTCTCGATCGCGACGGTGTTTATCTTGGAAGTAGTCTGTTTGCATTGGGTGCCAGAATCGATTGTATCAGATAGAGACGATGTGTTTTTCAATCACTTCTGTAAAGAACTATTTAGGTTGCAAGGGACAGTCCTTAAAAAAGGAGCAATGCATATCATCCCCAGACCGATGGATAGATGCAGTGATCAACAGAAGTGTGGAGACATACCTGTGTTTTTTTGTGTTTGATACGCCGAAATTATGGGCTAAGTGTATTGCATTGACTGAGTATTGATATAATACTTCATACTACACCACACGAGCAACTCTTTTTATGATATTGTATGGGCGGGATCCACCTCACATTGTGCATTATGGGCATAGTACTACATCAGTATCTAATGTTGATCAGTACTTGGATGAGAGGAATAAGATACTAGCAGAGCTCAATGAGCATTTTCTAAAGGCTAAACAAATCATAAAGATGAAATCGGATGGGCACAAGAGGTGAATTTCGAAATAGGGGGCATTGCCTACCTGAAGCTGAGGCCCTACCAACAGAAGACATTGTCCAGGAGGAGAAGCAAGAAACTTTCACTGAGATACTTTTGGCCTTATGAGGTGATGACGCGCATTGGGGCAGTGGCCTACCATTTGAAGTTACCAACATCTAACGCACTACACCCGGTCTTCCATTTATCTCTGCTGAGATGAGCGATTGAAGTTTACACTCCCTCATCTGCACTATTGTTGACGCTGACAGAGGACTTAGAGGTGATTTTGCAACCATTAGAGATCGAGAGAGTGCACCGAGGAGTAAGGGGAGTGAAGGAGGTATTGGTTAAGAGGAAAAGACTGTCAGACTATGAAGCGACATGGGAGCCGTACGAGGTGATCCATAAGTAGTTTCCTTCTTTCCATCTTGAGGAGAAAGTATTTTTTTTAGGAGGGGAGTGATGTTATGCTCAGGCGGGAGCCGATTCAGGAAGGACCGGCCGATTGCAATCCAGTCAGCCCATAGGCGGGCCGACTTTTGTCGTGGGAAGAAGGGGAGGGACCTGGGCGAGGTGCAGAGGAAGGAAAGGAGGTTGTGGGTCCACTTGGGTCATAATCACACAAGAAGAGCTTGAGGGAATTTTGGAGGGAAGTTTAGAAGGTAAGTTTTCAAATATTTTGCGAGAATTCTATTAAGGGGAGGAACCTAGGATTTGTTGTTTTTTATACATGTTTTGTTGTGGCTACTGTTTTCTTTCTTCTTGTGGTATTTCTAGTGACGTATAGTGTCCAACTCTCGAAAAGTAGATCAGGCTTATATCTTGGTTGTTTTCTTTGATTGTTGTGAGAGCATCCTTTATTTGCGTTTTTTCCATCTATCTATTGTGATTTCATTATGGTTTCTTTGCTGATTTTTGTGCCGAAGCTTATTAGATAATCATGACTTGGTCGAAAATTCAATCATAACAGGACTTTCATTAGCCTCTAAATAATCATTCTTAATCATTACATCATTAAATCTCTATAAATCCCGACCATTCTACGTCACTTGGTTTTAAAGGTCTGATACCAAATGAATGAGAATAATTTTGGTGTCTTGTGGTTATATAGATGGTGGCATTGGTCTGTAGGAGTGTGCGGACTTTTTTAGGGTTGGAAGTGTTGTGTTGTGGTCTACCAAGCCAAGGTCCAGAGCAACAATAAAAGGGAAGGAGGGTGACTACTATAAAAGTGAGGGAGAGTGAAGACAATTAATGAAAGAGTGAATTATGATATTTTGTAGTCCTTTTAAAAATTTTTAAAAACTCACAAATGATTGAAGTTCTCATTAAAGAAATTTGAGGGAAGGAAAAACATCTCCATGCTATTTATAGATTATTTGTAAAAATGAATCAATTTTATTTCTTTTTAGTGATTGCTTTTATGGTCATGTGGCGTGTTTTTATAGAAAATTTCATGACATTATCCTAGAGAGAGAGAGAGAGAGAGAGAGTGGTCTATAGAAAATAAAAGCGCACAATGCTTTCCAAATACTTTTGGCTTTGACCATTTTTTCTGTTTGGTAAGAGAGTGATACCATTATTTGTGCACATATTGATGCATAATTAGGTGAGTTTTGACCTTGTTTTAATGAAATTTGATTGAAGTAACACTTGTTTCTGATGAAGGAGGCTGACCATGCAATTAAAATACTGTACCAACATGTTTGCTTGTCATCATATTTATGTTTGAAATTAGGTCTATCGCTGTATCATCTTTACCATACTTTCAGAAACTCTGCCCTTTAAAGTTAAAATTACTTAATTTTAGAAGATTGTGTTAGCTTGCTTGAATTATCATAATTGAGCAATTTTTTGTTGAAGGAAGCTTGAGGTGTTTTGAATGGAATATGTTTTCTTTAATAGAGTTAGCTCGAATATATATTTCTATTGTTTACTATTATGGAAGGAGTCACATTAGAAAGTAGTCCATGGATAGCATTGTAAATTTAGGAGTCGCATATGATGTTTCTTGATTTTGCAGAAACTATATCATTAGAAATAAGTTTTGGGGTGAGAATGGGTTTAATGGACGGATAACTTTTTACAGTTGAGGGGAATATTGGCAATGTTTTTGAATGGGCATGGGAGTTGGTTCAGATGTGAACTTTTGTGGAGTTGGTGGGGAAGTTTTCTCAATGCACAATGATTTTAGTTTTGTGGGCTGAAAGGTTTTTTTGCATAAGGACTACTTTAGGATTTTAAAGAAGTGGAGACGCTAATATATCAACAAAGTGATTAATACTATTTAGAAATTTCTGCTTCATATCTTTTACATCTTTTAACTTGTTGCGTAAGGTGTCAAAAGTATGATTAAGCTTATTGTTCCAGTCAATGCTTTTGTAAGGTTTGTAAGCTGATCTATTGGCACATATTAGGTGCCATGATGATCCGCACAGAAGTAATGAAAGACTAACATGGAAGAATTTTAGGTCTTTTGCACTGCTAATAAACCAATATTGATAAACTTATACAATTATATCTTTATCAAATTTGTCTTTGAAAGGAGTTCATCACAACTTGAAGTTTGATATTTTATGACATTGCCTTGATGGGTTCATTTCCTTGGAAATTGTGTTATACTTCAAATTCTTTCAAATGATGACATGAATCTACTTTATCTCTAAAACTAAATGAAAGAGAATAGTTGTGGTCGTAGGGATTTGGATGATGATATGCGTTTATATGTTTGTGTGATGTATTTTAGGGTTGGAGAAGTTGTGATGTGGTGATGACCAAGCTAAGGAAACCAACCAAGATGAGAACGATAACGGAAGGAAGATGCTTACTAGTAATTAAAAAAAATAATAATGATTTTTTTTAAGTAATCACTAAAGCAATTTCATGGAATTACAAGGATAATTGAAGTTTTTAGTATAAAACTTCAAAGGAAGAAGAAAGTCACCAAAATGTCATCGAGTTACTAATAAAAGTAAAAAACATTCATTTCTCTTAAATGATTACTTTCATGGTTACATTACACTCGTTATGTAGAAAATAATATGGAATAACCCTAGACCTAATCAAGCATGACTAGATTATGCATTAATGTAATGTTTTTAAGCATTCAATTATAATATTACCCGTGGTGATTGACTATGATATAATAGGAAGTGTGTGGTTTTAAAAATAAGAACTAGATGAATTCCAAGTGCTTTTGGGGTTTGATTATTTTTTATTTGGTAAAATAATGACATTATTATTTGAGTACATATTGATTCATAATGAGTGGATGACTGGCCACATGGCTGAATGGAATCTGCTTTCTTTAACAGAGTTAGCTTGAATTTATTTTTCTATTGTTTACTTATGGAAGGAATCACATTAGCAAGAAGTCCATGGATAGTGTTTGTAAATTTTGGAGGTGCATATGATGTTTTTGATTTTTCAAAAACTATATTATTAGACATAAGTTTTGGGGCGAGGATGGGTTTAATAGACGGATAATTTTTTACAGTTAAGGGGAATATTGACAATGGTTTTGAATGGGCATGGGAGTTGGTTCAGATTTGAACTTTTGTGGAGTTGGTGGGGAAGTTTTCTCAAGGGACATGATTTTAGTTTTGTGGGCTAAAATTATTTTTTGCATAAGGACTACTTCAAGATTTTAATGAAGTGGAGATGCTAATATATCAACAAAGTGATGAATACTAATTAGAAAGTCATGCATTATCTCTTCCATGTCTTTTAATTATGTAAGGTGTCAAAAGTGTGATTGAGCTTATTTTTCCAGACAATGTCTCTGTTATGGTTTGTAAGCTAATCCATTGACATATATTGGGGTGCCATGATGAGCCGCACAAAAGTAATGAAAGACTAACATGGAAGAATTTTAGGTATGTAATTACTTAAAAAGTTGCAGACCTTAAGCCGTAACTCATTTATTTCCTTGCTGCCTAGTTTTCTGCTATCGAAATAGAGTTTTAAGCTCTCAATCAATCGTCTCCCGCACACTTGTTGCTTTAACCTGCTCACAGACTCTTGGAATAAAATGCCTATGCTCAAAGTGAAAACCCACTTGAGCTGCTCCTTCTGCAAAAACTAGTTGAAGCATCTCTAGAGCTGAGGGAGCTTTGCGTGAATGGGGAAAACCGCTCAGCTCCTCACTTCTTTCTCTTTAAATTAGGTCACTACCACTCACCTTCGGTCTTCCCTTTCCTCGCATAAACACGGCTACAAGAGTGTTAATGACGAGAGGGGAAGTTTTGCTCGAGCTGCTTGAGCCTTTGTCACACTCGTAAGATCTCAAGAATGAAAGAAAATGACGCACACAAGCCGCTTGTCTCCTCTTTCTTTCTCTTGCTTCTTCCTCTCCTTCTCTGGCTTCTTCTTTTTCTTGTTCTTGGGCACGACTTCTTCCTCTTTTCACTCTCTGTATCACGTGTGCTTTCTTGTTTGTTTCATTTGAATGAGGGAACAGGAGGATTAATCTTTCGTAGGCTTTCCAATTAGTAGTGGGGAAACAATCGAACAATGTTATGAACACAAAGTTTCAATTCATTTTATTTTATTTTTTTAAGTTAATTAAAATTTTAAAAGTGTAATATTACATGATAGGCATAATTTCAATGAGAAAACCAACAAGCACTCAGAGAATGGCATAATCTCCTATTTTTTTAAAATTTATCAGCAAATCTTATCGAATTGTGAATCGTGAACATGAACTAATCTATAGATGATATTGAGGAAAGGGACAAGTTAAGGGATAAGTTAATGTTTGATGAAAAGCATATCATGCATTCTTTTAAAACAACGGATTATCACGGACATATTTGAGAGAAACATACGTACTCCGCATATGCAATATCTTGGACTCATGACTACTTTTTTTGGGAGGCCTAAGCTCTCTCAACCAATAGGCTAATGCGGCTTGCATAGGGTCATTATAAGGAGCATCATCATGCATGCTTAAAAATCACCTTGCTTTTTTATTCCAAGAAAATAAAAATAAAATTTGTGTGTTGTTTGCACCATATGCATGTTACATTTTATGAGCAAAATTGTGCTCCTTCATGCACGACTGTGTTACGGTTATGCATTGTGTTGTGATATATATTATTTTACTCTTTTAACAAATATTAATTGAATCCTTTGCATTTGTGAAGGTTTTGTTGGTCTATTCCAGGACTGGCAAATTTGTTCTTTGATAAACATACAGTTGAAAGAGAAGAAAAGCTTTGGAAAAGCATTAGCGAACTAATTGCGAGTACTGTGATGATTATTCATATAATTTAGGTGATAATTTACTTATAAATTGTCAGAAGGGGGTGATATCCCTCTTTATATGG
Source organism: Phalaenopsis aphrodite (assembly GCA_003013225.1). Taxonomy (NCBI): domain Eukaryota; kingdom Viridiplantae; phylum Streptophyta; class Magnoliopsida; order Asparagales; family Orchidaceae; genus Phalaenopsis; species Phalaenopsis aphrodite. Next base: position 740,786 of record NEWO01000246.1, on the reverse strand, counting down.
TGGTCCAATCTTGGATTTTAGGACTCTGCAGCCTGCACATCTATGATGACCTGGAAAGATTAAAATTTTTTGATTGTCAGTTGGTAAATCATAGGATCGTATTTTACTATAATTTCTGCTAACTTTGTTGCGAAATTCAGAGCATGGAAACATGATATATTTTACTCTTTATATTGACTCATTTGAAGCATCATTTCGGCTTCATCACAGTGTAGTCGGTCCTCAACAGTGCCAATTGATATATAAATTGTTATTTTTATTTATATATTGATTCATACATCTAAATTTTCTATTTTAAAAGTTTAGATGGTGTTAGCTTGGTTGGAGTCATTTAATCTGTCTACTTGTTCGTATATGAAATTTACTTTGGGGGACATTTGGTGGAACAATATAGCATTAATCATATTGAATCATGTTTACCATTTTAACTGCAGCGTATGTTCAATCATAGTCATCTTCTTCATGGAAAAGATGCGTCAAGTGCCTATCATGATTTATGCTTTAATGCATTTTTTGCACAGGTGACTTGCCAGCTACTTGGTGTCATTTTGGAAGAAAAAAATCCTGAAGAGCTTCAAGTAAATAGCAAAAACTTAGGGCTCCCTTGAGTTCTAGATACATATCTATTTTCAAGTTCAAAACCTTTACTTGCAGAAACAAGCTACGGTGAGGCCTTCTGTGGTCGAAGTGCTTCGAGAAATCGCCAAATGTTGTGATTTTTATCTAATGGAGAGAGTACTTGACGATGAGTCTGAGGTGAGCGTAGTGAAGTAATAATTGTGCTTTCTGCTGATATTTACTTACTTAGGCATTGTTGTTATCAATATGATTATGCTGCATGATGGGGTCTTTTTATCTAAAATTCCATGCAGAAGCAATTATTCAATTTTAATCACTTCGTATCCTATCAACTTATATGCTACACAATATCTAATAAAATTCTTCACATAACTATTTCAGATAAATTTTATGAATTCTCCTCTGTATTTTGGTTGAGTGCAATAAAATGTTTTTGACGTAGTGCACTTACGTCTTTCATCTTGATTTTTATTCCACATCTTCGGTGTAAATTGGTGTGATGCATATAAATCAGCATGGGAATTTAGGATTCACAGATCACGTTCTGCAAAATGTGTTAAGTTACTTTCTTTAAATATACAATAGTTGATTTGAGAATTATAATCCAGATGATAACGTAATGATATAATATATTTAAAGAAATTAGTAAGAAATTTGAACAACATAAAATTAAGCTTGAATTGCAATTTAATCACCATAAATAGATTCCTAGTTTCTAAAATTTGAACAAACTTAACGGCACAAACTAGCAATAATTAGAAGAGCTTTAGTAAAGAGAAGAAGATATTAAAGTAAAAATTGTAAGTTTCATATTCGTTCAAGCAGATAAATCCCCCCTATATTTTTAGAGTTAACACGGGTACGGCAATTAGATGGATCACATATTCAACTTTCATGCTTAGGATTAAAACTGAAAGAAATTTTTATTCAACCAAGGATAATTTTTTGCAAGCCTTCGAACATCTATTTATACTCTTTTTTTGTTTAGTGGATATAATTAGCTTCAACCCAATGCACCAACCTTATCCAAAAATAATAAAATTAAAACACCCCCAAATATATATATATATATATATATATATATATATATATATATATATATATATATATATATATATATATATATATATATTTAAACCAACTTTAGCCACACAACGGTAAGATTTGTGAATTGCAAAGTAGCCAGAGAATCCATCAGCATGAATTTTGTAACCTGTAACTCTACCTATCGAATACCTATTATAGTCCCAGAAAGAACACCAACAAAGCTACAATTTTAGAAACAAGAGAAGTTTGATCAACTTGTTTGGCTTGAAAAAGTGTCAGCTTTGATAAATAATGCTTTTGATGCCACCATAATGGCAACCAAGTAAGAACTATAGGTAGCAGTTTTATTGAACTAGATGGTAGCTAAGAATCAAATCTGATATCTTACCAAATCATACAAACCAACTTAGAATTAGAAAACAAATACTCCGTTTCTCAAGGTCATCATGATCGGTATGCCTAAAATTACTTGAAATTAGAAAATAAAAATAATTACTCAATGAAAATAAGTAAAGTTTTCTTAACTCATTATGTGATGTGGTGCTTCCAACGAGAATAATGACAATTTTTTATCAAATTTGACCGACTTGGACAAATTTGGCTTTGCAATTGGCATTTAATATTTGTCAAAAACATTTGAACATAGATTTTACATGTCTTGTAATTTATTCACAAAGTCATAAAAAATAGGTTTCTCTTGCTAGTGGAAAAGATTTACCTTTAGAATCCTTCATCAACATCGTACAAATTTTTATCATCCTCAATTACCTGAAGAACAAGTTGAATTGAATTATGCGCAGAGGATTACATGAGTTTTACGAGGAAGACGTGGTAAAAGAAGACTCCAAGGAATAGATAGCAGGATCTTGAAATATGGTCAATTTAGACCCATTGGAATCTATTAATATCATAGTATTTTGAATTTTCAATTTTTTGGGATAAGTTCCAGCTCATTGCAGAATTTTAATTGATTGTACTTTCATCACATTTAATTTCTTAAAAGTTTCCGTGGGAGCTTTTTGAATTTAAACACATCATACCTCTTATCACCATATTTAAACTCGGCATATCATTTATTCAGATCAGCAACTTATAATTGTGATAGTTTATAGCCATTTTTTGAGAATAATTTTTTTTTGTAATTCTGACAAATCATGTAATTTATGTAAATACTATCAATGCTAATATGCTTTTTAAGAGATATTCATGATGACTTATCACTAAATCCTAGAAATTGAAATGCTTATAAAATTGTAAGCAGGCGAACTATGCAGTTATGATATCCATGTATAGGGGAAGAACCCTTTTAAGGTAGAATTAATGAATTTAGTTTAAATATAAATGATGATGAATTATACACTTTTAAAATTGACTCAGTGGATAGGGTCTTAAATTTCAGGTGTTTTAAAATTATTTACCGTTAACAAATTCTCTTACAAATTGACGCCTCTTAGCTTTTGTTACGAGGTTAATTCATTGAATTCATTTGACACTAAATGAAAACATTAATAGCAATCTGGTTATTCAATCATAGCAAAAAAATTGAAAGATAATTCATTAATAAATGTTTTTTGGATCATTCTTTGTTCATTTTTACATTTGAAATATAATTAATATCTATTGTTAGTTAAGATTTATATATGATCCCATGCTCGATTGCATTTTTTGATTTTAAATTTGATTTTGATTAATTGTATATAAATATATGTTTATTAACACTGCCATTACCGGTCCTATGCCTGAATGTGAAAAATTGAGGGTTGTGTTAGATAGTTGATAGCCAGCGTAAAATTTATAAAAAAAAATCATGACATGAATTCTTTTGATTTTTGTGTAAGTGTTAGGACGTCCCCTGGAAGCGACGCGCTACATAGCCTGATTATAGTAAAAAAGTGTGCAAGGGTTGTTACACCGGCGCCCTGGTGTAGTGTCAAATAAGCAAGGGCTCTCATATTACCGGCGGATGCAAGTAAAAAAGTTAGTCCATAAAACAAATGAAATTAATATTAGGATATGATCTTGGAATATAGGCACTCTCATTGGTAAATTAATGGAATTAGTTGACATTATGATTCATAGAAAGATTAATATCTTATGTTTTCAAGAAATTAAATGGGTTGGAGAAAAGACTAAGGAGATTGATAACTTAGGTTTTAAACTTTGGTATTCTAATAAGAGTCACACTAGAAATGTAGGTGTAATTATAGATAAGAGTTTGAAAGATAATGTTGTAAAAATTAATAGAGTTGGAGATAGAATTATAGCCCTTAAGATTATCATTGATACAAAGATTTTTAATATTAGTAGTGCTTATGCTCCTCAAGTAGATTTAGATATAGGGTTTAAAGATAAATTCTGGAATGACTTAGAAGACTTAATACAAACGACACCTCTTGAAGAAAGAATTTTTATTGGAGAAGATTTAAATGGACATATCAGTAGGTGGTAGAAGATTTTAGAAATATTTATGGTGGCTATGATTTTGGAATGACTAATGAAGAAGGTAGAGCTATTTTAGATTTTGCTTTAGCGTATGATTTTGTTATTACTAATATTTTATTCAAGAAAAAAGATGAGCATCTTATTACTTATAAGAATGGATTTAATAAAACACAAATTGATTATTTTCTTATGAGAAGAAGAGATATTCGAGATTGTAAAGATTGTAAGGTCATTCCAAATGAGGATTTAAGTACCCAACATCGTTTATTAGTTCTAGATTTTAAGATGAATAGTTGTAAAAGAAAGATTACTAAAACTCATCATCGTAGAATTAGATGGGGGAACCTAAAGGACAAATAAAATTATTTCTATGAGTAAAATTCAAGATTTTAAAATTTGGAATGTTCATGATGAAACAAATTCTATGTGGGATAGTGCAACAAACACTATTAAACAAGTAGTAAAATATATACTTGGAGAATCAAAAGAAAAAATTTCTTTAAATAAAAATAGTTGGTGGTAGAATAAAAATGTGCAAGAAAAGATAAAATATAAGAAGTTATGTTATAAAAATTGGTTTAAATGTAAAAACTTAGAGAACTGAGAAAAATATCAAATGACCCGCAGAAAGTCTAAAAGAACAATATGGGATGCTAAAAATTATGCTTTTATTGATCTTTATAATATATTAGATACTAAGGAGAATGAAAAATATATGTTAAAACTAGCCAAATAAAGAGAAAAGAAAAGTAAATATTTAATTCAAGTAAAGTGTATTAAAGAAGAAAATCAAAGTGTTTTTCTTAGAAAAAGATATTCAACATAGGTGGGTGAGTTAATTTGATAAACTTTTTAATGAAGTTTCTGAAAATACGATGGACCTTAGTGATCTAAATATCGTTAATAATAATAAAACATTTCATTTTTACCGTCGTATTAGTAAAGAAAAAGTTGAAGATGCTTTAAAGAAAATCAAGGGTGGAAAGTTTGTAGGACCTGATGATATCCCAATTGTAGTATGGAAATGCTTAAGAGATTTGGGAGTTTTTTTGCTTACTAAACTCTTTAATATTATTTTAAAAACTAAAAAGATGGCTGAGGAGTGGATTAAGAGTATTTTGGTCCCCATTTTAAGAATAAAGAGGATGCACAAGAGTGTGCAAATTAAAGAGGAATTAAGTTGATGTGTCATACTTTAAAATTATGGGAGAGGGTAATTGAACATAGGTTTAGACGTATTTGAAAGATTTCTCATAATCAATTTGGATTTATGTCGGGCAGGTATACTATGGAAGCTATACATTTATTGAGAAGTTTGGGGGAGAAGTTCAGAGATGAGATTATAAGGAGAATCTACATTTGATTTTTATTGATTTAAAAAAAGCTTACGATAAGGTTCTAAGAGATATCCTCTGGAGAGTTCTTGAGAAGAAAAGTGTTGATATGACTTATATTCAAGTCATTAAAGATATGTATACTAGAGCTGTTACTTGTGATGAACTGAAGGAGGATTGACCAAATATTTTCCTATTTATGATGTATTACATCAGGGATCAGCTTTAAGCCCATATCTTTTTGCTTTAGTTATAGATGGTGTTACTGGACATTTACAAGAGGATGTAACTTGGTGTATGCTTTTTGCTGATGATATTCTTCTCGTGGATAAGACGAGAGAAAAAAATCATGAAAAGCTTGATTAATGGAGGGCTACATTGGAGTCTAAAGGCCGTCATTTGTGTAGAAACTTAAACTGAATACATGGAATGTAATTTTAATAGTTGTAGCTCTAGTGACAAAAGTGTAACTTTGGGTGATCAAATTATTAAAAGGTGTGAACGATTTACATATCTCGGGTTAGTTGTTCAAAGCAATGGTGATATAGATGGGGTTGTTAATAGTAGAATTCAAGTTGGTTGGTTGAAGTGGAGGAATGCTTCGGGCCTTTTGTGTGATAGAAAGTACCACCAGATTGAAAGTAAAATTTTATAAGACTGTGGTGAGACTTGCAATGCTTTATGGCGTTGAATGTTGACCTTTAAAAGTGAAGCATAATACTAAGTTAAGTGTTGCCAAGATGACAATGATTAGGTGGATGAGTGGCTTTACACGTAGAGACCAAATGCGAAATGAATATATCCGTGATAGGGTTGCTGTAGCTTTCGTGACGGACAAAATCAGAGAAATTCGTCATAGATTATTTGGTCACATTAAGCATCGACCATTTGATGATACGGTTAGGAGTGTAGATATTTTAGATTCGACTTATGCTAAGAAAGGTAGAGGTAGACCTTGGAAGACTTGGGCTTATTGTAAAAAAAATGATCTTAATTTATTAGAACCAAATGAAAATACTTCACATAGTGGGATTGAGGCTTTGTTGTTGTTGTGGTATATATACGTTAATGAACACGGTCTCATCATTGTTTTTAAAGTGCTAAGTGTAATGCAACTCTAAAGTGTTCTTTATTGCTTTATTGCACAAAGTACTAACTGAACTAGAGCATTTATAGTTTGCATATCATATGAAATTTGTGTATACAATACTTATTTAATTTGTCAAATTTAAAATAAATCAATAAGTTTTTTTCAAATATAATGATACATTTATTAAAATAATTTATAGATATTCAAAATTAAATAAAAAAAATGTAATGGATAGAAATAATGAGGTATTTTAAAATTAATTTAAAATCATTAATAAACTAGTGAGATTGCGTGACAAATTGTGGATTCAAAGCTGAGGCAGTGTGAACTAAGAGATAGTCTAGATGAGATATAAATTAGTGTATTTTGGGAAGATACTTTTGAGATAGAAGCTACTAACAAAAACATCAAGCACCATTGAAAAAATATGAGAATTTGCTAGGGAGTTAGAGTGAAGAGTAGAACAAACGGTAAAAGGCTAGCTCTCGTGTAAAAGGGATTGTTACAAGACAAAACAGAAAGCAAATGATTATACCTGGTTGCTATCACACATGTTGAATTGAACCATGAAATCTAAACCAAGATTTTTCTGAGCAGTACCTAAGTGTATGGTGTTCTAATATTGTGTGACAAAGTGGTGCAACAAATGCGGTTTGATATGAGCTTGTGTTTCATAGGCATGCAATCTGTAGGCCTAACACATCACTTTACTTTTCTCCTTAATTGCTTTGAAGTATTAACACCTGGTCTAATGTAAATATTGTTGTAGATTTAAAATCATTAGATCTAGATTAATATTGTAATTGCACACCATTTCATTTAACGTCCCCTCTAAGGAATATTCATGAATTGCCTTTCTTCAATTTTAACATCAACCATACATGATTTTTATTTTAGGGTGTATGTAACATGCATCATAGAAGATGGCATTTCTTTTTTTTTTTAGAGGCATGAATCACATAAGTGCTGGTTCAATTATTTTGTTTGTAGGACTCATCAATATCCAAAGCCTTATATAAGTTTTATTTAAGGTTTTTGCTGAACTATAGCTTATTTTATTCTTAATTTTTCACATAGAACCTTTGGTGAAACAAATAATAGTAGAAAGATAATTTCAAGGCAAATAATTATTAAATGAAATTCTATTCACTATTCATAATACTGGATAACATATTTACAATATTTATAATACTTAAGTTGATAATGTAGTTGAGTAATCTATTCGCCAAATTATGATTTTCTCTTTAATTTTATGTTTTATATCAAGCTCATGCTGAAGACTTGGGGTCTGTTTGGGGCAGCTGCAGCTTATTCAGCTTCTGCTGATGGGCAGCTGATCCTGATAATCTGCTGATGAGCAGCTGATCCGAATAAGCTTGCTGACTGTTTGGTTTGTGCGTTTGGAAAACAGCTGATTCGCAGCTGTTTCTGGATAAATGACCATTTTGTCCCTGAACTGAATAAATTGTTACGCTGTTTGGTTCTGCGGTTTTAGAACAACTGATTTGCAATTGTTTATGAAAAAATAATCATTTTGGTTATATACAATAAAGTTGTTCGCAACAGTAATATAATGGAACACATTCAATATACTAAAATCCAAAAAACTTTCACTTTTACATATATAGCACTCAATTCTTATGGATTTACATATTTCACATTAAAACTTCCATTTTTACACTCATACCACAAAATTCCAATGTATTTACATATCTAACACTTAAATTTTACTTTCAACAGTCTCACAAAAGAAATTTGTAAATGAAGCATGAACAAAAAAAAATCAGAGGTAAATTGCTCAAGTAAATAAGGAAATTTTACTGCAAAAAAAATCAAAGGTAAATCGCTCAACCAAAAAAAAATAAGAGCTTCCTTCGGCAGTGATGAGCAGCGGAGAGGTAGGAGCGTTGCTTGCGGCTTCCCGTCGGCAGGGATGAGCTTTCTTCGGCAGGGATGAGCAGCGGAGAGGTAGGAGCGTTGCTTGTGACTTCCTTTGGCAGGGATGAGCAGTGGAGAGGTAGGAGCGTTTACTTCGGCAGTGACTTCCTTTGGATTCCTTCGGCAGAGATTAGCTTCGGTAGAGCGCTAGGCGGATCAGGTTTGAGTTTAGGGGTGTAAATGCTTCGCTCGAACGCTGGATCGCAGGGTTATACCTGCAATCCGCTTCTAATAGAAATAATAGAACGCTGTAAATCGGTGTTTTGGCAAACGCAAGTAAAACGTGCGAACCAAACATAAAGACGACGTTTTCAAAAACGCCGCCGCAGTTTTAAGCTGCCCCAAACGGGCCCTTAGTAACAACATCTCTCCAAAATATTGAGCATATCTACTAGTTCTAATTGGGACATTCAACTCTTTGAGAAATAAATAAATTGTATTTTTTAAAGAAATCTTCAAAATCATTTTTCCATCTTGAAATTTCTTAAATTCATACATCCCATTGAATGAAAGGATGCGATTTTAAATCCTATAGTAGTTTTGTTGTTGTTTGATAATTTAGGGCTGTGCGGTTGGCTGAAAAGGTGTGTTGCATTTGAAATGTACAAGAGTCTAATTTTTGGTTGTGCGGTTGGCTCTAAAAGGAATTCATTATATGATTGTGATGAATTTCAAATGGAGTTGATAAGTCATTTTGAGTGTTTGAAATTCCTTAGATTTGGGAGATATCTAATTACACTGCAAATGGTGGTGGCTATTGCACCCGCTGCAACTGCGACCTCTCACTACACTGCCACCATCGCTGCCATATTCAGCCACCGACATCGCCACCGCTGGCCATTGCTGATGCTTGCCGCCGCTACAACCCAAACTACAGTTGCAGCTTCCGACCACTGTCTGCCTACTACGTCGTTGCTGCAATGCAAGTCGCCCTTGACCATTCCCTACTCGACCAAAATAGTTTGGCGGGTGCTATTGTTGTTGCCTTGGCCACCTCTCTTTTCAGGTGTTGTCACGACAACCCAGGCTATCTCCTACTGTCATGGCCTCGACCATCCGTTGCCGCCACCGCTAGTTGCTATTCCTTGCCGCTGTCGTGGCCACCCTCTGCCGCCGTCAATGCTCAGTACATCACTTTTATGTTGCATTTTCTTTTACATTGCATTTTTTTTAGCAAACCAGTCAATCCCTTAAATAACATCATTAGTTATACGAGGACATAACATATTTGAAAAAAAATAGGACACGATGCGTCATGGACACTTTTTTATATTTAATTAATTATTGATTTAAAAAATATATTTTTTCATTATTCTTTATTAAAAATATCGCAACACAATTATGCAAGAATAAAATTTAACTTCATAAATTTAATTTATATCATAAAAAATCATGCTTATGCAATTTATTTTTAAAATTAGATATAATATATTTTAAAACAATTAATCTAACTTATAATCCAATTTATCTACTAAAATTTAAAAAATCCTATGATTACAAAGAGAGAATTACTAATTCTCAGTTTCGACGAATATTGAATTCACCTTTGATGCTCGATTTTGATGAATGCTAGAGTGAACTTCAACGTGACGAGAGATGAGACGGTTTCAACTGAGGTTTAATTAAGACTTTACATATATTTATAATTTTCTCATTATGGAATCTCATTTTCTCGCAATCGTGTTAAGTTCACATTCGAAGCGGCGTTGAGATGTGTCTCATACGTATTCAAGCCTAAGAAAATTCAGACATGTTTTATGGTGTTCGAGAAATGTCGGGGTGTGTTAGACAAGTGTCGGTGTCCGATACGTGTCTGACATTGGTACGTTACTTTTTTTATAAGTTCGGTGCTACATAGTTTTAAGTTCATTAGAATTGGTCAATATTTACAAATGGTGTTGGCTATTGCACCTACTGCAACAACTGTGACCTCCCACTGTACTCCCCCCACCGTTGCCACATTCAGCCACCATGGCCGTCCTCGCCCCTGCTCACTGCTGCTATCCCAACTACAGTTGCAACTTTCGACCACTGTTTGCCTACTACTACCGTCGCCGCAACACTAGTCGCCCTTGGCCATACCCTCCTCGACTAATACAACTTGGCGGGTGCTGTTGCTGTTGACTTGGCCACCTCACTTGCCAGGTGTTGTCGCGGCAGCCCAGACCGTCGCTTGTTGTTGCGACCTCGATTATCCGCTACCGCCACCGCTAGCTGCCACCCCTCACCATTGGCGTGGCCACTGCCGTCACCGTTGATGCTCAATACATCACTTTTACGCTGCATTTTTTTTACATTGCATTTCTTTTTTAGCGAACCAGTCAATCCCTTAAATAGCGTTATTAATTAAATACTTTTGATGACCCAATTGATGTCTGAGCTTTAGTTAATGTGTTAACATAATCATAATATTTGATACTAATTTGTTGTTTGGTTGTTTGGGTTTAGGATTTTCTAATTCAACTAAAATGATGCAATGTATTCAGATGAGGCATGAGAACTTATGATACATATACCACAAGTAATATAATGACCGCATATATTTGATGAAATCAATAGAAAATTTGAATTATATAAATTCATTAAGCAATTATAATTTTAACATTGTAAATATATTTCCAGCTTTATTAAATTTAAAGAAAATCTAGAGCACTAAAAAGTCAATAATAAATTATATAGAAGAAATTAGATAAAAATAGTAGTTATTGAAATAAGAAACTCTAGCCTCGTGTTAACACAAGTAAATGACTTGTATCACACTTGAAAGAATCATACGTTTAACTTGTACACAAAATATTGAAATATGGAAGAAAAAATTCTTTAATCAAAGATTATTATGACATATCTCAATAATATCTATTTATGGAGCTCTCATCTCCAATTTAATATATAGTTGATACAAAGCCAACCTAGTACTATTCTGGATAACCATTAAGTTCACTCTTGTGCCTTATCCCAAAACAAATTGAATTTAAAATAACCGCAATATTGATTTATTCTGTGAGTAGAAACTGAGCTGCATTCAGCCAAAACTTATGATTAACAAAGGAAAGATAAGGCACAAGCATGAATCCTACAACAACCCCTAACAAGGCTGCGCTACATTCTCTAAAGCTTTCCTCAAAACTACAATCCTGAAAGCAAGATTCATCACTGATAGATGCTATAATCCCTCATGATAGTTTTGTATCAAACTGCCTTCTTGATGTATCTTCTGTTACCATTGAACTTGCCTGAGCATTTAAGGAAGGTTTGTATCAGGGAAAATGTTCAAGTCACGTCCATTGAAGATAAGGTGATAAAAAAACGCAGGTCTGCCTATTTGTTTAGTAACTTTGATTAACCTTTGTTTCATTACTGTGCTCTTTTCTTTTAACTTGTATGACGCAAAAATTTGGTTCTCTTACAAATATCATAATTTTTAATCTTTTTAAATATCTTTTTAAGAAATTTCGATTAGTTGGTATCTTCTGATCTTTAGGGTTTCATTGATGATACTAAACTATGCTGACAATAAGTTAGTTATTATTTTGAAACCTCATAGATGCACGTCCCTCAATGCTCTTCTTTGTTGTTTTCATGCACATCAAGATTTGCATAGAAGGAAAGGTAAAGTGAAGGAAGCATATAGATGCAAGATGCATCAAATAATATTGTTTGAAGTAATTCTGGAATGACAAGACATATATTTTGATTTACTTAATGTGAGTAAAATTTTTGAGAATCTTTCTTAGCAGTGCTTTAGTACATTGAATAATAAAAGCGATTTCCTTATCTGTTTAAAGTTTGCTTTTTCGAATATTTTTTTGACTTCTAATTTGTCTATCATGCATAAAACTTTTCTTTCTACCCAGGGTAAAAGAACTTTTTTGTTTGCTTTTGATCTTTTAATTTTGGTATTTTTCAATCAAGGGTAAACTATTTTCAGGAAAGAGTTCTCTCAGCTTTGGAAAATAATGGATTGTTTGGTTCAGGTGGCTTGACTAGGGACAAGGTATGCTATCGCTAAACTTATAAACTTTTGTTATGAAAGTACACATCATCTGGGAATTTTTTTACATATAGGAGATTAAACAAAAAAGTATCAACATTTTATCCTTATTTTGAGAATGATTTGTTTGACGAATTGGCTATGCATCTTTCTTGCGATATAAACTTCATTTTTTAGTTGTTACTTTGCTGGATCTTTTTTTTCTAGTTCATTGTAATTGTGACTAAGCTAATACTTTGTATTTTATCCATCTTATGCTCGTCTAAAACTTGAGAGTTTATGATTAGTTATCAGTGTCTGGAATTAGAATTTGAATGTTTCTGGTAGCTTTGTTGTTATCAATTTCAGATTCCTTAAATGCTTTTATCAATTGTCAGATATTTACTGAATTCTGATCATGTTCTCACTTGTTTGGAGTTTGACAATCTGAGGAGCATTTGTTTCTGTTCATGTATTCTACAAAGGCTTAAAAAAGTGGAATGCATGTTTTTTTACTAGAGTTTAAATTTTGTACAATAATGGATGAAAAGCTATAACATTTTTGTTAGAAAATGTATATTTTATAAATTTAAAGTGGAGTACTTAATAAATTATTCATATAAAATGTATATTTTTATTATTCTCTGCTAAAAACATCACAAAATAAAGTATGCAATCATAAAATAAACATTGCAATAATAAAAGCTATTTGGATAATATTAATACTAAATTTAAAATATCAATTTTTTTTTAAAAGTTTAATTCCAATATCATTCATAATAAAATAAAATAAGATTTAGCAATATGATCATCTCTAATTGGAGGTAATGCATTTAATTTTAGGTTAATTATTAGTGCTAGCCCATTATCCTATCCTCTTCAATGATACCTTCATTTTCATCCAAGAAAAATATAGGCTTTAAGCATTGATTATCAACTTCAAGTATTCCCAATAACGTTCATTATTACTATTGTATCTCCGCCAACATCTCACAATTATCTCTTCTCAAGTGTATTTTGGGCTCTTAGCTAGATGATAGAGATTAATATGCTTAAATATTAAAACTTCTATTTGATGAGTGATATTGTTCCTTTTAAGTGAGGTAATAAAATAATATATACTCAAATTTCTTTCATAATAAGAAGCTAAACACGGTTGGGGAAACAATTTAAAGTCAAACTTACAACATTGGGAAACTAACTTCATACATGTTTCTATCTATAATGCTTCTATAGTTATTGAGTCGTAATCCTTTTAAGCTACATTGAATCCAAAGAAATTAGCAAACTTCCTATTAATGATTAAATTTTTTTCAGCAATTTTAAAAAAATCCCTTTCAGGTATTTGTTCCTTTAATTGATATATTCATTTCTTTATGTAAAGTAAGCACAGTTTCGAGCTTCATTTACTTAAATATGGCTGTAATACCTAATAAAACGTGTCTAACAAGTGACATTACTAGTAAAAAATAGGATTAGTTCAAAGTCAGAAGAAATTTGAATTTTACATTGCATTTTGAGAGTGAACTAAGTAATAAAGCGGAGTATTATTATTTTTCCATCTTTCTGCTAGAATATTATATACAATCTTATAAAAAGTGGAGTTTTCATTATCTCTCTTTCCATAGTGTAGATACGTGATCTCATTCTTCTTCTTTATTATAGAATCTTATTTGCAATAAACAAGGTGGAGATAAGTTACGTCCATATCAAACATTTTCAACATGCCATATATATATATATATATATATATATATATATATATATATATATATATATATATAGGTCGGGTCCGTCTATTTTCTCCATATGAAAAGTACTGATTCATCTCTAGCATATTATTCCCATATATATATATATATATATATATATATATATATATATATATATATATACACATATATATATATATATATATATACATACATGTACATATATATACATATATGTGTACATATATACATATATGTGTACATATACATATATATCTAGGTCTATATATATATCTAGGTCGGGTCCGTCTATTTTCTCCATCTGAAAAGTACTGATTCATCTCTAGCATATTATTCCCATTAGTATGATTTTGCACATCGTTTTGTACTATATTCTTCCTTCTACGATATTTTTGCATATGCCATTCATCCCTTAAAATTTTTGAAATATCTTCCAAAGGAGTGTCAGAGAGAGTATTAGAGTGATGGGAATAAAGATAAATATTATCCATATTCAAGGCATCAGGGAGAGAAGCTGAGGAAGGTCGAGCCCCCTCAGTATTGATAGGAGGGTCCGTAGCAGGTAGAACCTGCCTAGGATTTTCAACCGGGGCCATAGCATTAGAAAAGGTAGGGTCCTGATTTTTATCAGCATTCAAACTAAAGGGGAGAGAGGCAGAAGTCCCCTCAGTAGTAGAGATGATTGGAGGGTCCAGAGCAGGTAAAACCTGCCTTGTATTCTCAACCGGGGCAATAGCATTAGAGAATGTAGGGTCCTGGTTTTTATCAACATTCGAAATAACAGGGGGAGAGGCAGAAGCCCCCTCAATATTAGGGATATCAGGAGGAATCGAGTTCGATAACACCTGCTCAATTCTACCCTCGGCAGGAGCCGTAGGGATAAGAGAGGGGTGGGACACAGTTGGTAAATCGGCCTGAATAGCCGCAGCATTAGCCACGTGCAGCTGTTTCCTACCATCCCCTTTTAGGATGCAACTTGAAACATTGATCCTGATCATGACCAAACATTTGGCAGTGTGTACAGTAGGAGGGGCGTTGTTCTAAAAATGCTTGTTGCCATTAACCAATGTGATTCGACCCAATCCAAACCTCATCAGGAGGAGGTAAGGTAACATCCCGTTCAATTAAACTCTAGCCATGGAAGGTCTTGTGAGATTATAGGTGGGAGCATGTAATTTTAGAGGTCTCCCGAACATAGCCGCTAAAGAGAAGAGAATTTCGTGATTGAAGGGATGAACTTTCAAATATGGGAATTTAAGCCAGACTGGAGTAATAGGAGTCTCTGCTTTAGGATCAAAATTTGCTGACCATTTTAATACATTCATACCGCAGTCCTCAAACCACACCACACGTTTCGCAAACAGGCGCGTATAATCCTCTTCATTAGACAATTGAATCAAAATGCGTCTTCCATCCAAAAGACCAATCTTCCATTCTCCTCTAAGCTCATCAATTCAAAATGTTTTTGAAGAAACTCCAATTTTGGAATCCCATAGAGGAACTTCCCTACCAGATGAAGACGACAGGAAGAGGCAAGTTTGCCGTTCTCGGCATCAGAGAGGAAGAGAGCAAGCTTTCCCCCTTTCCGACTAGGACGTCGAACGAAAGAAGTATCGGAATCAAGCGTGAGATTGTCGTAGAAAGCATAAGGGAAGTTTGGAACATCATCAGCGGTGACGCTAGCATAAAAACGAGGCCTTTTACCGGTGTCACCGAGGCCGCCGACCATCATTCCAGCGTACGGGCGAGCCATGACAAACGATCACTCGCGTCGCCATCGAATCGCAAACCCTAGCAGAGATGGAGGCGGAAACATGGCGCTATATATATATATATATATATATATAGTGAAGGAGATTCACAACTTAATGGTTGACTTCCAATCCGTCTATGGTCTTTCATTTAATGCTAGTAAATGTAAAATATACTTGGGAAACATGGTCAATCGTTCTAATGCATGCTGGATTGTCAATTTTACAGGTTTCTCCCTCTCTACCCTTCCTCTTAAATATCTGGGGGTTTTCCTCCTTAAAGGTAGAAAGAGACGTATACAGTTTGATGAGGTAGTGGAAAATGTACGGAAAAGAATTTTGGATTGGAAAAATAATCTCATTCCTTTGGGGGTCGTATTACACTGCTTAGGAGTGTCCTTCACTCTCTTCTTTTAACTAGAAACACTATTTTGAACCTTGATAGATGTTTCAATAAGTTTTTATGGGTGGGAAATCACTCTGGTAGAAGATGGATGCCTTGGAAGGATGTTTGCAAACCCTTGTATGCTGGTGGTTTGGGCTTCAAATCTCTACAACATATTACTGATATTAATGCTTTTAAGCAATGATTTAATTTCAGGAAAAAAATCTTTATGGGCTAATTTCATGCACGAGAAATATTGCCGCTTCTCTCATCCTGCTTTGATTAATTGGCGGCTGGGGAATTCCACGATGTGGAAGAGATTGTTTCACATTATAGGTTGGGCAAAGAATTTCATTTACTGGGAGGTGGGTAATGTAAATCTTTCTTTCTGGCAAGATTGTTGGTCCCATGTTTTACTTGATATGAGGGATACAAGGCATTCCAGTCTCAAAGTGTCGGATGCTTGGGTTGACAGTCATTGAAATCTTTCTTTTCTTACTAGCATTTTGGGATGGAGGGAACTACGTTGATTTCCACCATTCCTATTGATCCTCAATTGCATGATACTCCTACTTTGAAATTTCCCATGACTAGCTCCATCACTAAATCTTTATATGCCTCTTTGCATAATTTTCAAAAAATCCCTTGGGGATAGGGGGTGTGGCGTTGGGCATTAACTCCTTCTATGTCTTTCCTGGCATGACACATTTTTCATTCTATAATACCATGTGATGATATATTAAAATTGAAAGGTTTGAGAATCGCCTCTCGTTGTTGTTTGTGTAATTCGGCGGAGGAGACTATAGAGCATATTTTCTTCTCTTGTCTTTTTTCTTTATTTATTTGGAGGAAGGTTGGTTTGTGGTTTGACACTATAGTTACTCCTGAGAGGAA
Source organism: Phalaenopsis aphrodite (assembly GCA_003013225.1). Classification (NCBI taxonomy): domain Eukaryota; kingdom Viridiplantae; phylum Streptophyta; class Magnoliopsida; order Asparagales; family Orchidaceae; genus Phalaenopsis; species Phalaenopsis aphrodite. The sequence goes on along the minus strand of NEWO01000246.1, from coordinate 723,623 downwards.
TCTTTTGCTCACTATCTTGATTTGCAATCCGGACAGTAAGCATAAACATTTTTGGCAAATTTACCCTTACAACATATGTTGGTTTATCTAGATGGCTCGTAATGACATTGTTCATGAAGGTAAGGTCATTCAGAATATTATGATTTTTACTAATATCAATGCCTACATTAATAAACTGTGAAGAATGAGAAGTTTTAAAAAAAGTTTCTTTTCGGACATCAATTATTTTTTTTTCTTTGGGACATACGAATTTGGATGAGAGGAGGCTCCTTCATCCAATGATCTTGGTTAGATGGCGGCCACCTCCTAGGTGGTGGATAAAGTTTAATACGGATGGGAGTTGGAAAGCTTACAGTGTTGGATGTGTGGTCATTGCTAGGAACTATGCAGAGAACTGTATTATTTTCTTTTCATCTCCTTATGCTGATACTCTCATAGAGGCTGAGGCTCGAACTATTTTAACGGCTGCTATTATGACTCAATTTCTCAGCTAACATTTATTATTTTTGAATTTGATAATCGTATATTGGTTGATATTTTTGCAAATGGTGTCGACGCCCCTTGGGATATACTTTATTATATAAAGAGGATTAAAGGCTTAATCTCAAATATGAATGTCATGTGGAGTTTCAATTTCCGGGAGGGTAATCAACCCGCTAATTAGCTTGCTAATTTAGGTAGTTCCACTTATGTTTATAGGGTGAGATCTACTCTCCCCTTCTTTCACACTCTACTGGTTGGTGACAATATTGATGCTCCTTATATTCAAAGGAATGTTTCCTCTTAAATCAATTTCTTTAGCTGGGTGGTATGTTTCAGTCCAGGCTCTTTTTTGGCCTCTATTTACTCCTATTTATTTACTTCCGGGTGCTTTGGTTGCTTGGTTTTGTGTGGAGCAGGCAACATATACATTTGCTTCACATGGTGGATGGTTTTATAATACTAGCATGGAGGCCCAGGGCTCCTTTGCTACATATGAGATGATTATTTTGGGAAGCCCAGGGCTCTTTACTTTGACTATGTTTTGGTGGCAATGGAGTTGGGTCTTACATCAGATTTTTGCTTGGGGGGGATTTAGTGGAGATACAACATATGGGATTTGCAGTAATTTTTCTGGATTTGCGGTTGAGATTGGGTATTGGAGGTTAAGTATATTGCTCCAATTTTACCTTTTTTTTTTTGTAAACAGGCTTGATATCTTCGATTTGGAGGCTCATAGCTCCAAATTTATACGGGTCTTCCACTCTATCTCTAGGACTGGAAAGTGGCTCTTTATTTATGATATGCATTTCTGGAAGGGGGGTTGGAGGACCGTGGAGCATTATCTTTCTTTTTTTGGTCACTTGTCTTCTTGCTTGTTTAGTGTTTTCATAGTTTTTGAGCTGCAGGTTTTTGAATTTTGGGATTTGCTCGTTGCTGCTATTTCCAGCTTTCAAGACGTCTGGTTTTTGGCTTGCAACTTGCGCTACCTTCTGCTTCATTTGTTATACATGTTCATATGGGATATACTTCAATTTTTGGGTATACGTTTTGGTTGGATACAAGTATATTTTGGTTTACATTTACCTTTGTTTCATCCTTATTTCCTTTTTCGGTAGAGTTGTAATGCGGAAAAAGGAACCCTAGGACTATATGTATTTTCGTTATTTTTAGCGGTGATCATTTTTCTCTCCAATATTTTGTTACCGCTTTTGTTATTAACGCGTAAGGAGTCATGACTAGCTCTTTCTATATATATATATATATATATATATATATATATATATATATATATATATATATATGCTATTTAAAATTAATAATATAATTTATCCTATCCCACTAAAAATCATTCAATTTTTTTTCCTTCATAAATTCGGCTCTATCTTTATCATCTAAATGCTATATGCTCCATTTATGATTTAGTATCATAGCATCTTATTATTATTATTATGTTTTTATTGTGAATCGAACAAAATAATTATACTTGATACAAAATAGGTCTCTGTAATTGTCTTTAATTTTAGTTTCACAAACTCATTGAAACTTGACAATCTAAATAAGTGATTAATGATGAAAGTCTTGATAAAGTCAGCATCTCTAAGTAATTTCATTTTCTTCAATATTCTTTGAAATAAAAATATTTTTAATGCTCAGATCAATTTATGATTAAAAAAAAATCTAAAAAAAAAATGAGGGTATTGAGCCTTGATCATTGCTTCTATGGGTCTGCACATCTTTTGTGATTACTCGTGCAATTTTATCTTCTGCCTCTGTAAATGTATATTTTTTTAATTTAGAATTTATCCTTACACGCCCCTTTATGGTTAGTAGCTTTTTTTAAAATAATTCAAGATTATATGATGCCAATGAAATTAATGAAACATTCTTTGTGCATCTATCCAAACACAAAAGAATATGGTATTTAGTTTCTCAATTCAAATCTCTTTTGTGGGCTCAAATATTATATTAACATTTGATATTTCCTATTGAAGAAAAATTGTTCTTAATAGGTTTTTATAAAAAAATAGTATATTTAGTGTTTGCAATGTTTGTTGCATACGAGATTGATTATTCTATGATTTATTTCTTTCCAAGTAATATTTAAAAGCTGCTGAGTAAAATATTCTTTCAAAGAAATTCTTTATATAAATGATCTCTAAGTTGCAAATTGAACAACTTTTCAATAACACTAGAGCACTACAAAAGAAAGTCATCAATCATGAGAAATTATATTCTATGAAATCCATGATCGAACTAGATTGATAAAGTAGAAATTATGAAACAATGTGCACATATATGTTGTTTTATCAATTAAGTTAAAACCCATCAAGCAGTGCAACTAAATTATAATTTATCACTTAGAATAAAGCCTACACCGGGCGCGACACTAGGGCCTGTTGCTTCGACTCCACTCTAGGAGTTCATGGCTTCAACGAACATGGGCTTTGGCACAGGCGTTGCAAGTGTTTAGCTTTGTCTTAAACAACGGGTATCAAAACCTATGGATCAACATTAATGAACATGGTGTTCAACTCTTGTGTGTGGCAAAAAGGATTGTAGGTTTAGCAGAGATCTGCAGGTTCTTTGATGAACATAGAGGGAGCTCCGACAATCGACTCCGATGAATGTTGGATGGACCTTTGATCTCAGCTTCAATGACACCCTCAACACTAATGAATGCTATAGGAAGCTTCCTTGCGACACAACGAGAGGATGTAATTTTGACTACTTGGTATAATTAAGGCTACACATAAAATTATAAATTTCTATCCTCTGTCACATTTCTTTTCTCAAACCGTGTCTAACTCGTTGATGTTGTGTCCGGGTGACACGGATAGCTTTAAGAAAACAACCAAGTAATTCACTAAAGATCAACTGCCAACTCGAGAATTTACTGCTAATAAATTTCAAGAAAAGAAAAGAATTATAAACAAAAAATGTACTCTAAAGTCAGGCTATTATAAACTTTGACACAGTTAAATTGGATTCCACAACTAGGTCACTAGTTAAGCTTCTTTGTTTGGTTCAGGCTGAAGATGGTTGCTTTTGATTATTCACCGATTCTTTCAAGTTTCTTCTTGTTTATGGCTTGAGATCAATGGTGTTTTGACATCCTGTCTTCCACTTATAGGCTCTCTCAGAATTTAGGACAAGGAAGCCCGATATGTTCTTTCGCAAACATTACAAACGTAAACTAGAGAGAAAACTTATTGGGAAACAAGCATTTCTTGACATTCATGAATTATGTGGTTGAATCGGGACTGAACTAAAAAAATTTTCAGAATAGCTGTTGCAGTATGTGGAACCCCTTGATTCAGGAAGTGAACTCAATCTTGCTGGCTGGTTTGACCATCATTGGTTACCAGCAGCCTGGATCCTGGAAGGTGGTAGTAATGCTGATTATTTGTGTTTCTTGCCCTTTGAACTTAGCCGGGCGGCAAGCCTACAACGAAAACTTCTAATTCCTGCAACTAGGAAGTGATTGAACGTACTGACAAGCAGAAAGAAGGTTTATGGTTTAGGGCCACCTAAATCTAATTTTCGGGTAAATCCACTTCAATGAAGGGAAAACTCTCCCTCTCAAATCTAACATGAAAAACTCGGCCTTTCTTAACATATGTCAAAGCTAAAACATCTACTCTCCTAATCGGATCATCAGATGGTCGACGTTTAATGTGACCAAACCATCTAAGACAACTTTCACAGTACACTGGGGGTAAAAAATGTTCTGGCTAAACCACTGCTACGCTTAGACATTGGTATTCCTTACCCTTTCCCTTGAATTGTTTCTTCGTCGTTCACTTCCTCCATGACACTTTGTTTAGTGAATGACACAACTCGACATGTCAGAGAACTTCATGAAATCTGAAGCATTTCCTGGCAGGTATTAATGGGTACGATATTCTTCTCAGGCTTCTCACTCAGAGTGGCTCTATCGTGCTCCTTAATAGTTTGTTCCACTCCCTGAGGCGTGCTCCTCTTGAGGTGTCGAACCGTGGATGGCTAGAAAGGTGCTGACAACAGGTTGGGCGGTGGTGAGAAAATTTGCGAAGGGTCAGCAACAGGTGGGGGCGTCTGTGAGGAATGGATGGGAATGTAAGGGGAGGGAAAAGGAGGCGACATTGTGGCAAAAACAAATATGATGAGGCGGCGGCGAAGGAAAGGTTGCAGGAGAGGGAAAATTGAGGATAAGTTTCTTCACAGAATAGAACTATAGCCAGAACACCATTTGATCCTTGGGAGACGGTTATCGGAGCACGTGCTTGCCTTCTGATTCATCCCTAAAAGGGGAACACTGTAAGCCGATGATTGCCTTGAACATAAACATACACAAAGTCTCTCCCTAAACACATTCAAACAACATATACATACTATTAGGCAAATAAGGAGTGACCCACTCTTTTGGAAGGCACTTTCAAAACCTAGGAACCGAATCGGTCCAACTTCTTGTTGCAAAAGTTCAGTGCCGATCTAGCTCTTCCCTGCCCGCCTATTGGTCTGGTGTATTCATGCATGCATTTTGCTTGTCCGCACTAGCGTCCCGCTCTTCTACACCCGCTTCAAAGGATGGTGTTTTCTGTGTTAAAACTTTAGAGTTCAATTGATAGAGTGGAGTAGAGATGAACATTAGGAAAACAATTGATATAGTGGCAGTGGTGGAGACGAACATAAAACTTTTGAAGGAAGATGGTTGTAATTTTGTGTTGTATTTGATTTATGGAGTTTATAAGATGTTTCCTTAGGAAATTAAGATGGTGAATTGGAAGAAAATGCAAGAAAGATTATTGGAACCCTAATTTGGCCGACTTAATAAATTACTCATTTCTTTGAAATTTTTAAAGGATGCGATTGGATTTCTGCTCTGGTTGTAAACGAGTCGAGCTTGGCTTGAGTGACACCTAACTCCACTTGGTTTGTTAAAGTAAGGGAAATCTTGAACTTGAGTTTGTGTATGCAACATGAACTCTACTTTTCAGAATAATTGTATGCTCAAATTCATCTTGGTGGGTCAATGCAGTAGGCTTCATATTGGAAGCTTGCTTGAGAAGGCATTGACAATGTGATAGCTTCCTTGAGAAGCCATTGCAGGGGATGCTCGTCGATGAAGTTGTCGACGACTACATCGCGATGGGAGTTTGTTGGAAAGGGCTTCAACGGAGTGATTATACTCTTTGGAGAAGCTCCAATGGTGTGGTAGCTTGCTAGAGTAAGCATTACAATGGAATCTTGCCAAAGACGACATCAATGGCGGCAACATGATGAGCCCATTGCAAATTACATCGATAGCATGATGGGATCTCAATGGAGAAGCATCGACACGAGTAATCTCTCACAAGTGAAATGACTATTGGATGCAATAAGAAATCAAATGGGGTATAAAGTGAAATGTGGGAGAAACAAGATTTAATGTAAAACTATGGGAGAAATCTAACCAATTTGCAACCCATTGAGCCAAGTAGCTCGCAAGAAACAAGCCAAGGTTGGCCAAGCTCAAAGTTGAGCTCTTATATCATACAAGCTATAATTTCAGCTCGTAGCTTAAAAATCTTGACTCATGAGCTTATTAATTTGTCAGAATCAAAGTATTAACTGGGCTTACTTGTGAGACCCTTAAAATTTGTGGTTAATGAAAGAAAAGATGGAAAGATGGTAGAGAAAAAAAATTCACACATTTTAAACAAAATAATTTAAACCCCATCGAAGGAAAAGTATTAAGTGGGCTACCTAGCCAAACCTTTCCATGAGGAAGAGGGTGATGAGCAATCCTTTTAATTGGTTCACACTAAACTTTCATTATAACATTTGCAATATGTTTAAAAAACTTCTAGATTTTTTGCCCTTTAAAGATAGAATTTTTTTCCAAATTTGAGTTGGCTCCTTATTCGTAGGAAGTGGTTGTTCAAATGTGGGAGAGTGGCAGTCACTCATATTTTTAGAGCAGTGGTTGATCGGGCAACTTTGTTGAAGCATAAATCAAACTAAATCAAGTATATATTTAAATGGTTTAGTTTTGTTGCATTTATAATTTTATAGGTTTGATTTTTTCAATTATTTAATTTTGGTCAATTGGTTTAACAAATTTGTTTACCAGTCCAACTGAGCTTAACCTAATGCACACCCTTAATCTTAATCAACAATGTCAGAAATAGTAAGAAACTAAATTAATTAGTTTTCAACATATTTTGACCATATATCCGGCATAAAATATAATAAATAATTGAATTATTGAATAGTGCCTATTTTCTTACATGCTTAAAAATTTGTTACAAGTTATTATACAACATAAAAGGCAGATCATGCATCTAGGACTGCTCAATAGTGTGCTCTTCGTGCTCGATGCCTTAACAAATAGTTTATGAAGTTTATATCCTAGTCATCTTTATCTAGATTAATTTAGAAAATTATTGTTTGCATTTTTTATCCTGCATGGTTGAAAAGTAGACGAAATAAATAAATAAATAAATAAATAAAGAAATAAATAAAGATGGGTGTTCCTGTATTTTGTATGCATATGTGAAGTTGTTGAAGTATGTGCGAGTAGGGGTCTCGTGTTCAACTCGTTTTAATTTCGAGCTCAAAAAGTGTGTTCGTGTTCGACTCGTTTGCTTAGCGAACCAAACACGAGCCGTTCACAAACAAGGAGTCATTTTGACAACCCTGATCACGTAGCCATAAGATGTTAAAGATTATGACAAGATTTAAAACATCATTTGAATCTAATTTAATAATTTTTATTCTATTTTCTTCATTAATACTTTTAATTGATTATAAATCTTTGTAGTCTTGTAGTCAATTAAATTTTTAAAAAATACTACTCATCAAAGATATATATATATATATATATAATTGATTGATAGTATTACGAGCCGAACACGAACGAACAAATATTTATTCGAGTTGTTCGTGTTCAGCTCGTTAACTTAGCGAACGAGCCGAACACGAGCTTCTGAACGAGCCAAACACGAGCTGTTCTCGAACAACGAGCCGTTTTAACAGCCCTATGTGCGAGTTTGGTTGCGTCTATAGTTACATTGTGTAAGCTGAACGAAGATGATTTGCAGTTTTAGCCGAACGAAGGGCTTTATTGGGTACAAAACTGCCATAGCTCAAGCAACTTTCGGGTCCTTTATAGCTACTACAGGAAGATTCTCTTGCCTACTTGGTTCATGTCTATAAAATTTGTAATTGGTTTAACAACATTAAGAAAGCCCTATTTAAGAAGAAATTATTTACTTCAGGATTGTAAGGCCCTCATTCTCTTGTGGGATGGCGTTAAAATAACTGTGGCCTATAAATTTCTTTGTCAAACATGGACTTCTCTGTCGCTGAACCTTCTTGGTTTATTCAAGCTTTTGGCCGGGGGAATTTTTTTTTCTACCATGCTAGTTACATAATCACTGATTAACATTTTAACTAGTCTTGTAATGAAGTAATACCCCATTAAGAAATATTCAATACAAGCTTGGCATCATAGCATAGTTATTGTTTTCACTTTCCGTATTCCTGTAATCTCAAATATCTGCAGTCCTGGATTGCTTTTCTTTTCTTTGAGAAAGTTGAGCAATATGTAATAAAGCACGTGGCTTTAATCTGTGATCTTGTTGATATAAGCCTCTATCATTTCCTCTGTTTTTTTTAAAAATTATTATTATTTATTTTAGGAATGAAATTAGTTAGTTTTATTGTTATGGACGCAGATACTCTTTTGCAGCACAGAGAATGGGAGAATTTCATTTGTTCGACAAATAGAAGCAGATTGGCATATCGATTCAAATCTTGATATAATCTCTCAACTCACTGTTAGTCAAATCTGGCCAGTCATGTTTCCATGCGCTGTTTCTCTGTTATTTTTTCTAAACGTCATTGCCTGCTTTTCTTATCAGAGATTCATTAGGTGTCAACTCTACATCTCATCGGATGATGATCTTGGACAAATAGCGCCCAATGTGATCACTTCCACAAGTTTGGAGCAGTATCTATCACAAATTTATTGAGCATTACATACCCGGGCATTGTAATGCAGATGCATCAAGGAATCATACATACCCGGCATTGCAAACTTCCGGGAGTGCATGAAGCTCCTCTGTCGTTTTCTTCTCAGTGATTCCTTTTGTGCAAATGTTGTTTGAGATCGACGTATACATTGTAAATAAGAAGCGAAATCTGCCCTTTTTTTCTTGTCTTTTGTCCGCTCGTTTCTAACTTTAAGCACAAATGGCACCAACTGTTGATCCTTCCGTTAGTGATCAGAAAATCTTGTGTGCTTGCAGTAATGCTCATGTTTCGTTTATCTTTTGGCATTGACATTACAGTCTAGAATCCATACTTGTGTTTTATTTTTTGTACAACTTGTACAAGTGAAATGCGACCTTCTAGAACTTTATTTTCTTTGTTGGACTGTTTTAATTCCATCGAACTGTTTTATGTTCTAAAAATAAATGGTGCAATTTTTTTGAAATTAATGAATTGTTTGGGGCAGCTGCAGCGATCTTATGACTATTATTTTTTATTCAAAAAATTAGACCGTTACCAGGTAAGATTTTCAAAGACGTCTATTTCATAATAGTTTCGTGAGAAAACAGAAAATGTTGTTTCTCCAATTGCCCAGCGATACTGTGCAGACTGCAACGCCACTGCTGACATGAAAAGGAGAAAATTTTGTGTACGTGAGGTGCACGCAGCGCTGTTTACGTCAGTAGGTTACAAGGAGAGTATTAGGGAGTTATATCCATCTTATACTCCCTGTAACCCTTAGGAATACTTAATTAAAAATCAAAACAGCCTAAATAATCTTTTGTATGGGAGAGTAAATCCCAAATTAAGTTATTATATTATTAGATTGAGCCAATGACATGGAATAAAAAAGTTAAAAAATTGGGAAGATTAATTATACTAATTACTATAGTAGTAAACATATAGGTTAAAGAAATATAAAACAAATAAGATTATAAAATAGGAAATTCTTACAATTTTGGTAAGCTTGAGGCTCACATCTGTGGCAGCTCAACAATTTGAATCATGAGTACTATCTTAAAAGTCAAAAGAGCCTAAATACTCTTATGCGTGATGTTAACGATCCAATTTTGAGCTGTTGGGATTGGCTTAAAATTGGCTTGAAAAAAATTCGGTCCAAAATTTTGGCCGGTAGCCGGCTCTTTTATTCCCATCCGATCTCGATCTTAGCCAAAATACAAATTAATTTTCGAGTGATTAATGATATTCGAGCTAAATCTGTTAAATTCACAGCTATACGCTGTTAACGATCCGATATCGAGCCGGGCAGGTTGGCTTGAAAAAACTTCGGTTCAAAATTTTGACTTGTAGCTTGGCTTGTTTATTTCGAACCGATCTCAATCCGAGCCAAAAATTTGAATTAATCTTCAAGTGATCAACGATCTTCTGAGCTAAATTCAGAACCTTACTCTTTTACATGGGTGAATATAATCACAAATTAAATTATAATATTACATATTATAACAAGCCAATGACTTGGGAAATAAAAAAAAAAAAAGTTAATTTGGAATTTATAAGATCCTTAAATTTTATTTCACAACGCAATGTTGGATTTATTCAAAAATGAAAATACAAATGACATTTGATCATCTTATAATACTGTTAGTTTATTGAAATGAGCTCAATAAGTTTGTTTGAGGATGATTTCATTGATAGATTTAAGTATGATCATAAAGAAGAATAGATTTTATAATATGTATGTTTGCAAAACCAATTTTAGTGGATTGATTCTTGATGAAAATAAATATTGCAACTTGTAAATTGAAATTTAATTTCAGCAATGAAAAATTCGTTAAAAGAAGTTGGAAAGCAATTGTGAGATTTCAAGCAAATATAAGGTGACAATAATCCTTCTCCCTTGAAAAATTTTGTACTCCATATGAAGATTATGATTCGTTTCATCTATTCAAAAAAATGAGAAAATTGGCAATTTTCCTGCATAATGGTTAGACTTATGTTGTTAGGAGAGGGATCAGCATCGGATTGTATTTCCAGGTTTCAGCTTGGCATGTGTTGAGAACAGGGGGAGGGTTTCTCCTTTATGTTTCAATTTTCGCTACTGCAAGACTAGTGTCCATATGATTTGACAATGGTAACAACATGTAGCAATAATTGCCAACGGTCACAACGTTTAACAAGGAAACAAAGTGGGCAGTTCTAAAATTAATTCAGGTGGCTTTATAAGAATAAATTGTGGCAGGGCTTTTTAATTTCAAACCATAGCTAATTAGCCCTTAGAATTTTTTCGAGAAAGTTGAGCCCAAAAAGCATTATGCTAGATTCGAACTCGCGATCTCATATTGGGAAAATAAGGGTATGTTTGGGGTAGTTGTAACTTTTCAGCTTTCCAGCTGCAGTTTTTTTGCTTCCTAGCAGCTGTTTATCTGCCCGAGGAAGTTGCTGTGAGAAGGTGCTGCTGGGAAGCTGAAAGACTGTTTGTTTCAGCAGGTTGAAAACAGCTGTTTTTGGAAAAAAAACAACCATTTTGTCCCCTGTGTAGTAATGCTCATAGCTGTTTTCAACCAAGATGAAGGTGGAAGGTAGGATTCTGCTAATCTCTTTTTATAAAGCAATACATCAGTGTATTCCACGGCACTGGCTGCACCTATAATTAACAAGCATGATAGCAACATACAACTATAGCAGACGAAAGAATCACATGAATAAAAAATCTAAACCACAAGATTGAAATTAGGGCAAGAATCCATTAATCCAAGCCAAATATCATAAAACATTTAGACCAATAAACTAAACTAGAATGTGGAGTGCGGGGGATGACTTATTTTAAATAACCATGGTCGGCTACTTAGATTTAAGTAAGATACTATTAACATAATGTTTCACTGTAAAATCATGAAAAAATTGTGAAATGTCACATTAAGACATAACAACATATGACCATACTTATGATTCAAAAACAAATGTATGAAGGCTACTTTCATAATATAAGCCCTTAATTTAAAATTGCTTATAGTAATAGAATCTTGATTTGTCTCATTTTTCTTCGCTTGTGAATATAGTGGTTGACCCATTTATATTTGCATTAGCGCCCTATACATCATGGTCTAGATCAGTTCCATTGGATCTCAAAGAACTCGTCCTTAAAGACATTGAACTAGTGTACTTGTCCATTAGCTTCGGCGTAAGCTTCTACAAGTCATCTCTAATGAACCAAGTATCTTCTAATTGGTGCTTGTCCTTCCACCTTATAAGAAATTTATAATCTCTAGTTTAATTTGATAGCATTTCCTCAGTTTTGAAATGATAAACTTCAAAGAAAGAATATTGGTTAGGCATCAATAATTGATGAGTTTGTCCTCTTAAAAAAGAATCATGCTCTAAATTTGGAGGTTTTCTAGTATACATGTAAAATCTTGGTTGTGTTTTAACCACTTAGCTTGCTTATAAATAAAATATTTTTTAGTAATATACATTTAAAATCTTGATGGTCTTATACAATAAGTAGTTGCTCTAATGTTTTAGAGTTCATATTATAGTTTAGAATTATTTATAATTATAAACCTTTGATAGAAGATTGCTAAGCTATGAAAGCTCCTGACATGTGCGAATGATTTGGAGGTTGGTTAGTCTATAATTGTCATAATCATTTAATGATCTATTTTAAAACCTATAATAGATACAAAAAAACCTAAAAATAACTTCAATATAATAAAACAAGTATGTCTAAACAATAACATAGAAAATTGCTACTTTTAGTTCCTCTAAAACATATCTTATGTAACATAAATAAATTATTTCACTAAAGTTATAAATAATGCGTCGTCAAAATGTAGCAAAAAAAAAAAAAAAAACCAATGAAAAGTTTCACAAATGTATTTATCATAAATGTGTTCAGGGTATTAGAATATCCAAAAGATATTTTTAGACACTAAAAAATTATCTTGAGTTTTAAAAGCCATCTTGCATTCATTTGTAGACCTCAATCTCATTTGGTGGCAACCACTATTCAATTTTATTTTGGAAAACAAAAATCTAATAATAAGATCTAATATGTCTTTCAAACAAGGAAAGTGAACTTTGTATTTTAGTACGATTTTATTTTTGGTTATGTTGTCTAAACATATTCTTCATGTAAAATCTTTCTTATGTATCAAGATAGTAAGAATTACACAAATAATTAAGCTTTCTCGAATGAAGCCTTTCCTTAATAATTAATCAACTCATCTTTTCAACATGCTTCATTAGGTTCATCCTATAATGTGGTAAATGAAGTATATGTGAACCACGAATGAGGTCTATGACACATTGTATGTCCCTTAATAATTGTAAATTTTTATTCAGTTATTAGGCGTCATGTCTTTATACTCTGACAATGGATTTGAGATTATAACAATTATGTTGTACTCTTATGAATCTAGTTTTTTTCATTTATAGAGTGTAGAAAAAACAAAGATAATTGAACTCTCTAAATAAACCCTTAAACACCAAGTGCTTAATCCGAAGATTAAATGATGTGATAGTTTCAAGGGTAAAGTCAAGAATGACCTCCATTGTAATAAGGGATGAAATCACAATATGTCTAACTTTTGTATTCCTATTTTGATTATATTTTAGCTAAACCATAGAATAAGGATTAAATTAATTATTTTTATGGTTTTCTTATGCTTGAATATATATGTATTTTCTTGATCATAATATATTACATTATGATCATAAAACCAAAGCCTATCTAGTAAATTATGTGCTATGTCGATGAGTACAAAACCACACTATAAATGACCCTAATTACTACCTCTCTTAGTGGATACTAAGCATCAAGATATAATGCATAAGAATGTATGATTTACTCAACTCACATAGAATGGGTAAGGATGGTTTTTTTTTTTTTGCTAATGATGTGTAAATATCTCTTTCAATGCATTACCTCCATAATGAACTAACTTGCACCAATTATCATTACAAATAACATTAATGATAAATATGTTCATCCTCTTACAATATTCATATTTACATACAACCATACATCTCATAACAATCACTTGATCCTCTAAAGTTCATATCCTCATATAACAATGTGGTATCATCGTGACTATCCTTAACCTCATCATTCATTTCTTCCTTTTTGTCTCATTCATATTTACATACAACCGTACATCTCATAACAATCACTTGATTCTCTAAAGTTTATATCCTCATATAACAATGTGGTATCATCATGACTATCCTTTAACTCATCATTCATTTCTTCTTTTTTGTCTCATCTAAGAATATGATCTTGGCCTTATATTGATTTTGCACGAGAATTCCCCTCTTTAAAACCTTATAGAAATTATATCCCATATTCTTAGAAGTCGGCTCAATGGTGGTCTTATGAGTTTGGGCACTTGCTGGTAATGGTCAAGTTCAATAGTATACCTCTCTAAATGATATGTATAAATATGATAAGTGGAGTTTTGGCCATTAGATTTAAAAATGTATGTAACTTATAATTTTTCAAGAGTAAAGTATAGTGAAAGACATCCCTTAGTGTCCATTGATCTTGAACTTCTACTTCATACTTAATATCTCCGTTAATACCAATAACAAATTTGTCAGCTAATTTTAAATCTTAATAAGTCTAACTGGTCATAGGTGCAAGATCCTCAAACTTATTCATATACTTAACACATTTATTCTTTTGTATCATAAGGTCATCAACTACTCATGTAACTTTTTTTTGTAACATATAGGATTATATTTGTTCTTAAGAATTTCATTCATCTTTGCTCATCTCAAGCGTACATCAAGTCTCTCTTCCATAACTTTAGCTGATGTTTCAATTAATTTTATCATAAATCTTAAAATTTATTTTGAAAAACGTGGTTTGTTGATTGTCAACAATCAGGTAGCTATAAAAGATCTCATTCATCTATGTGAACTAGTCTAAAAATATGTTTAGTTCATGATCCAACTAAAAATTACTTGTTTTTAGTGTACATTTCATGCTCATTTTATGTATATTTTTTATGATATTGCACTTTAAAGGAAAAACATGGTTTGTTGATAGTAAGAAATCAGGTAGCTATAAAAGATCTCATTCACTTATGTGAACTAGTCTAAAAATATGTTTGGTTCATGATCCACCTAAAAATTACCTATTTTTAGTGTACATTTCATGATCATTTTATGCATAATTTTTATGATATTTCACTTTAAAGGAAGACTTTTTGGATGTTTTTTGTTTCAGGTACATGAAATAGACATTTAGGAAAATGAGGAAAAAATTGAGCAAAAATGGAAGATTTTTTATGGTGTCATGTGCCACCCTTGGCTCCATAGCGCCAGGTACCAAGCGAATTGGGCTCTATAGTGCCCCAAACTGGCGCTATAGCTCCAATAACCAACTTTCTAGAATATCCATTGAATTTGACCGAATTTTGAAGGGTGCTTGAGTGACCATTAATGATTTTTAGTTATTATTAATAAAGCCAAATTCTGGACAAAGGAGTCCTTTTGGGGGTGTGATGGAGAAGAATTCTTGAAGGTTTTAGTGTGTGTGCGTGTGTGAGTGAGATTCTTTGTTTTATGTAAGAGTTTGGAGATTGCTTCAGGAAAACTTCAGAATTTACTTGAGTAGAAGACATAAAGATAAGTATCTTATATTTGTGTTTAAGTTTTTGTTGCAAGACTTGATTTTAAATACAAATCATGTGTTTTTGTTTTGTCTCCATGAATTATGAGTAGTTCCCTTTCTTTCTCCTTGCATTCGGGAATGAATCTTGTGGGATGAGAATGATTCAAAGATTTCTTTTTATTTTAAAACATTGTGATAGTATTTTCACCGTTTCTTCATTGACTTTGCAAACTGGCCATTTGTATTGTTAAAATCCATTGAGAAACATAATGACTTGGGAGGTCTATGATTTTACCAACTTGTGAGTACCACATTTCAACTTAGGTTGAGCCGTTGCGATCACCTGAGGGGGAGTGCAAATAGATAGGGAGATAAGTTTTGAAGGGCGTAGAATTGATGTTTATAGAGTGACAAAATAGATTCTTTTATCAATTCAGTCTAGAGTTTGGATGGTAAGGGTCCAAATAGGTTCTATAGTGAGGGCACAGTGGCTAGTAACTAGTTTGGAACAATAATAAAAATACTTTGATGTATTAAAAGCAAGCCTAAACAAAGACTGAAAGTTTTGAAGAACCTCCCAAACCTTCTTGACAGAACGTTTGTTGGCATTAGTAAAAATAATCAAATCATCAACAAAACAAAGATGAGATATGCTAATAATACTCTTGTGAGCATAGTTCAAACTAGAATACTTAGTAAACAAATCATTAAGACATCTCAAAAAATAATCAAAGGCAATAATAAACAGATAATGTGAAAGAGGATCCCCTTACTTAATGCCTTTAGTAGCTTTAAAGAAACCACATATATGACCATTAATAAGTAAAGAATAGTAATTGTTGCTAAGAATTCTTTGAATAAGAGAATATAAATCCGAATTGAAACTAGTAGCATGTTGAATATCCAAAATTAATTCCTATCTAAGAGACTCAAATGATTTTTAATATCTAATTTGAAAAGCACATTACCACCTCTACCCTTTTTATCAAAATCCATAAGTAACAGTTGAACAGTGAGAGTGTTATCACTAATGTTCCCATCTTTAACGAAGGTAGATTGATTTGGGAAAATAATGTCCTGCAAGAGAGGATGAAGCCTTTTAACCATAATCTTAGAAATAATCTTTGATACCATGGTATTGATGTTGATAGGTCAAAAGGCATCCCAAGAAGAAGCCTTACTAGCTTCAGGAATCAAAACAATAGTAAAAGACTTAAAGTACTTAGGTAAATCAATCCCTCTGAAAAAATCTCGAATAGTTTTTACCACATCAAGATGAATAATATCCCAACACTTCTTATAAAATTCTATTGAGAAGCCACCAATATCAGCTGCCTTTATATCATCCATACTATCAAGGATGTCTTTAATCTCCATAGCACTAGGAATACATGTTAGATTTATTCCAATATGTAAGGAGGAAGCATTATACGTAGCAGAATTAATTTCGGGAAAAGAACAACCATCACTTCTAAAAATATTAGAAAAATAATTAATGCCATCATCAATAATGGGCTGAGGATTAGATAAGATACTTTCATCATTGCAACAAATCTTAGTAATCAAATTAAATCTTCTATGATTTCTAATACAAGCATGGAAATAGGTTGAGTTTTTATCATCATCAAGGAAGTGAGTATTAACAGCTTTCTAAGAAAGGAAGCATTCCTCCATACTAATGGCTTCATTAAGTCCTTGTTAACAAAGAAACAGAACAACCCACTGAGCAATATGGTTGGAGTAATCCAACACAAGAGATTTAACTCTCCACTCTAAATTAGCAATAACCTTGTTAACCTTGCCAAAAACATCCCAATTCCAATGCCTGAGATTTTTGGCTAAATTCTTTTGTAAGAACCATAGCTTGTACCTTGAACTGCCCAAAATAGAGGTGTTCCAATTGTCATTAAGAAATAGCATGTAATTATCATGAATAGCCACATATTAAAGAAATAAAATTAAGAAGGAGCCTTATTTGAAATATCTTTAGTTTTAATAAGAATGGGGGCATGATCAGAAGCATTTATAACCAAATGAATAACCTCATAATGAACAATCAAGTTAGCCTAACTAGCATTAGAAAAAAATCTGTCATGTCTTTCAAAAACACATCCTCTATGCCAAGTAAAAGGATTCCCATGAAAACCCATATAAAAAAGACCAGCATCCATAATAACATTATTAAAAAGAGAAATAAGATTAAGGTTAGGAGCAACACCACCTTTCTTTTCCAAGGTTGAAGTGATCATATTGAAATCACCTCTCGTAATCCAAGGCTAATTGTTAGGATTAATGGAAGAAAATAAATTCCATAGCTCCTTTCTGGCCTGCTTAGAACAACCAGCATAAATAACAGTGAAATGAAAGGAATCATCATTGAAATGGATTCAAACATGAAGTATCAGATTATGATTGAATATCAATCATTAAAAAGTATTTCCAACATAACCAAATATCATTGTTAAGATTGGCTAGAGTATTGAAGGATCCAACCTTTCTCATAAAATTATCATTAATTTTAACAGCAACCATAGGCTTCAAAATACTAAAAAAAGTTAATTTATAAGTATGAATCAAGCGCTTCAATCTCATAGAAGCAATTGGCTTAGCTATGCCTCTAATATTTCAAGTAAGAGTATTAAATAACATCATTAAGAGACTGCCCTTTAGTGATCCTAGACAAAGAAGAAAGGTCTACAGGATCAACTTCTTTACCCATGCACAAATTATTTAGAGCTTATGGATTAACATAACTATATGTAAAGCAAACTCAACTTGAAAAATCACACTTGAAGAGTTCATTTTATCACTAGAGTTATTATGAGGAGGTGTAATAGGAGGAATACAGATTTTAGCAATATCATTGGTCAAAACCTACATATCTGAATTATCAATATTATTGGGCAGAAAGGTATCTTTATGCTCTTGACCCTCAAATCCAGCTGCAACAGAACACTTATCTTTCTTTAACACAGGATGAGCTATAAAACAAAAGGATTGATTACGAACAAACATTATACATTTAGTACAATAAGATGGAACAAATTCAATTTTTTTGTTTGCCAATAACCAGTAATAGCATCTCCAATCCAGATTGAATCAAGAAAATGGGATGTAACATCTCTCTCAACAAGAATTCTTGCTAAGGAAGGCCTTTTGCAGTTGAGGGTGGAACTATCCATTTTCAAGGGATGTCCAAAAAAAGGTCCTAAAGAAAACAAAACTTTAGGATTAAATAAATGCAGCTAAAGCCCAAGAAAACAAATTCATATAGGGACAATAGGTGGTTCCTCCAAAGGATTGAAATCTGGAGTCCATTTAAGGAATTTCATATATCATTTATCAATTGAGAGAAACTTCCCAGGGAATGAAGAAGTATAATCCTCCTCTTGTTGTAATTTAATCATAAGATTTCTTCCATCTATTAAACCCAAGCTCTAATTACCAATAAGTTTTAGCACAAAATTTTTTTTTTCTAATCACCTGTAAAAGAGGATGAGCAAAGGAAAATTTACCAAACAACATAAATTTCAACGGCTCAATTAAAAAGTTAGTATCATGTTCTAGAAAAAATATCCTCGTAGGAAGGTGCTGATATTCGAATAGGAGAAGCCATCAAAGAAACTGGATTGAGAAAATCTGAAGTCCCATGACATGCCTAAAACATATTACTTTTATTTGCACATTTAATGTCTATTTTTAATGATATTGCGCTTATTAAAAGATATTTTTGATGTTTTTGGTTGCAGGTACAATAAATTGAGATTGGAACAAATAAAATGAAAATAGAGCAATTCAGAGTCAAAGGAAGCAAAATGGCCAAATTTGACCTGATACTGGCGCCAAAGCGTCAGAATTTGGCGCCTAGGTGCCATAAGTGGTTTTCAATGTTGGTTCAATGAATGTGGATGAATTTTGAAGAGATTCTTGAAGTGACACTTGGTGATTTTGAGAGCTCTATTTAAAGAAACTTATGGAGAGTCCAAGGAGAGCCTTTGAAGTGAGAGAGAGAAGGGCTTGGATGTTCTTGGAGGCGTGAAGGACTTTCTTGGTGGCTTGCTTAGATTTGGAGGATAAGTGTATAAGTGAGATATATCTTCTTCACTATAGTTCTAAGTGAGATTGGAGTAGAATTTTAAAGAGAGTGAGTGATTCAAAGGAACATAGGATGGTTTTTTAGGAAAGAGTTTGAGATAATTTGTATATTTTATTTTTACTTAATCTTGTTTTGTAAACTTATGTTCATCTATAAATCCATGTATTTTTGTTTCTTCCCCATGAGATATGAGTAGTTTCCTTTGTCTTTCCCCCTGCGATGAAGAATAATTATGTGTAAAAATAAAGATTAGTAGAAGTGTTTTTAATTCCATAAATTGTGATGATTTAAACTTCATGCTTAATTTACTTACCGATCTGACCAATTGATTAGTTAAAATCTATTGTGAAACATAATAACCCGAAAGGGCTATGATTTCCTCAACATAGTAAGAATCATATTTAGTCTCATAGATAAGAATGTAGTTCATGGGTTTAAGTGCAAATAAATAAGGAAATAAGTTTTGATGGGCATAAATTGGAGATTTTAGAGTGACAGACTAAAATTCCTAATTTGATCCAGAAGTTTGGAGCCTAAACTGAGATGTTAGCCTTCAAGTGAAGGGTACGTGGGAACTCTAGAGTGACAACAAGTATCTTCCTAGCATAACCAAGATTTAGAGACTTAACTCTAAATTAGCCAGTTTTCTTTAAGCACTCAAGAGAGGGTAAATAATATGTATGCTTTCATTTGGCACACAATATTAGCAATATTTAAAATTACTAGATTTCTACACTGATTATAAACTCATTGCAAGAGGAATGATGTTTTATATAAATTGAACTATTCTATACATTGTTAGTTTAGAATTTCTTAGTGGGAGGAATGATGTTTTATATAATTTGAACTATTCTATACATTGTTAGTTTAGAATTTCTTAGTGGTAACTTTAAATTTTATTTAGCCCATTAGTTTTTCTTGTATTTACCATTTTACTTAGCATTTGCATTCTGCATTTGCATATCATACTTAACGTTCCTTTTAAAATTATGTAGGATTAGTTAATTCACAAAAACTTGTTACCATTTCCTAAATAAGTTAACTATAGTTTAGAGAAGATTTTACTAAAGTCAACCGTATAAGAGTTTTGTCCATCCCTATGGGATCGATACTTACGACTACATTAGAACCCTATACTAATTAAAACGATAAGTATACATGCGTGATACCCCTAGTGTGTAAGTCATTTTATCAACTTTACATAATATTTAATTTTACACACTAGCTGCTTAATATAAATTGGGTCAAGCTTTTGGTCCTCTTTTAAGACTTAAATAATTGTGTAATTGCGGTTCGGGTCAACCCATAGAAAAAACTTAAAAGACAAGCAATAAACACCCATCAACTTAATATGAGAATCTAACATTTATTAGGGCTTAGAAGAGAATAAGAAGTAATTGGTCCCCAATTGTCAACTATTTTATGAAGAACATAGTGCAGGAACTTAACATTGCATAAACTAATTTAGAGAGTAGTTTTTAACATTACTAACACACAAATAGTATTCTATTTTAAAATCTCAGACCTTTTAAGAAATTTTCAAAAGTCAAATGTGTTTGAACTAAATTTAGAGTTAGTAGATTACAAATTAATTTATTTTGAGAATGT
>NEWO01000246.1:656441-694542 GCA_003013225.1 Phalaenopsis aphrodite | reverse complement strand
ATATATATATATATATATATATATATATATTATTTTATGTTATTAACTTGTAACAATAATACACTATTAATGTTATAATTATATTTCTAGCACTTTTCATATGGACACAACTTTAAGGTGAAGTGAATATTTTTCCTAAGTGAAATTGACGTTCTGGGCATACTCGCGTGGTATGTTTCTTCATCAGGGGTCTTTCGGATGACCTTATGATGATTGGGTCATGAAACTCAATTTGATGATTTGTGTCAAAGTGAGTGAATTTGGTCAAATTTGACCTAGTGGATGATCAAGAATTGATTTTAGGGGTGTTTGAGATGATTTTGGAGGATTTGAGAATTTTTGTTCCATGAGTGACATTTTGATAATTTTGATCGACTTTGTTCAAAGTGGTCAAAATGTTGATTTCAAGGCTCGAGATTGTTCAAAAAGAAATTTGGAGTCAAATTACAGTGTTCAGGGTCATTTTTGATCAATGTAGAAGGTTTTATGATCCCAAAATCATTTTTTTTAAGTATTCATTATTTTGGTGTTGAAGTGTCAAAAAGTTATCCCGAAGCATGACAATATTACAGTCAAAATTCTCAGGAAGACAAAGAATGATTTGGTGTGATTTTTAAGACTCATCCGTGACTCTAGAAGATTTTGGAAAATTTGATATTTTGGGGGTTCAAGGGCATTTTGGTAATTTTTGGGAAAATTGGGTATTTTTTCAAATTTAAAAGGTCTAAATGATAATATCAAATAGTTTGAAGTGGATTTTGTGATTCAATGGCAGTTTTGAGGAATTTTGAAGAATTATAATATTCAAGTTGGGTATTTTAGGGGAAACTGAGTTCAAATAATTCTGGTCAACCCCATGAGCGTAATGATTGTAACATTATGATATGAAAATGCAATGTTTATGATGGTCATGGTGGTTATGAATGATGATTCAATGTATTGAAGTTCAAATGGTGTACAACAGTGTAAGACTTTCTTATGGTCCAAAGGACCTATAGGAATTCTCATGAGGATTCCCTTATGTAATCTCTAATCTTTGTATTAAAGATTATTGATCACATATAGAACCAACATAGAGAATAGAGATTTGGTTGAAATGTCTGAGGAGAATGTGGGTATCATTTCTAAGATGCTAAGATAGTCATTAAGAAAGTCCTGAAGCTAGATCCTAGTCACTAATGGAAAGACCCAAAACCCTCACCCAAAAGTGAGGTCAACAGAGAAATAGCACATTCCTTGTAAGATCAATAAATTAGATAAAAAAAATTAAATACTATTTGTTTGACACATGTACTTGCATGATTGATGTGTGCAACATTCTTTTATGGATCAAATTTTTTGTGTCCTTACAGGGGAATGATATTAATTTCTCAATTTAGGTTAATATGAATTGAAAACTTAAGTTTAAGTTTATTATTGTATTGTTACATGTTTTGTTACTTACTTAAATTCATGTATCACTTATTATTCCATTATTATTGAGCCAAATTTGTAAAATTATGCTATTATTTTTGTGAAAAATTAATCTATGTGGAATAACACTAAACACCACTTCGTTGACATTGCAGTGTTATTTTGATAGCACTGCAATGCTATAGGCCATGTGACATAACACCTTCTCTTGCATTTTGTTGCTCAACTTTATAGTTATACTTATCAGTATATCTTTTACCTATATTGTTTTTGTATTATTTGTGTACTATTTTGATCATTAATTTATAATTAATTAGTCCTAAGTTGTATGTGTAGGACAACAACTGTTAAACTAGTACCATTTGATCATGAAATAAAAGTAGTCGTTGAAAACTTAAAAAATAATCAAATACCAAAAATACTTTAATAACAATAACAAGCCCTCAAAGGGAGAAGGATTAGCCTAGACCACTTAGGAAGTTCCCTTACCCAATGGTAGATGAAATACACCAAAGCAAACTGACCTACCATTCAAACCAATATATTGAATAGTAACATGAAGTAATTAAGATGGTACAAAATAGTATTTTTAGAGCTTTATTACTAGAAGACCCTAAATTACACATAGACTTCTTTTAGTATTATGTGCAACCTTTAGATATAATAAAATCTTAGAAGATGTTGTTAGGATTGGGTTGTTTCCTTTTTCCCTTAGAGGTAAAGCTATGATGTGACTAGCAAATTTACATCTTTGGTCTATCAAAAATCATAATAAACTTATTTAGAGATTATTAGCTAAATACTTCCTTCCAACCATAACTTTCAAACTTAAGAATGATATTACTTTCTTTAGACAAATGAATATTGATTCTAATTATGATGGTTGAGAGATATTATGTCTTTTTTAGAAAATGGCCACACTATGACCTCCTGATTAGTTGATTATACATTCATTTTATAATGAGTTGGTGGGATCACTAAGGTCTATTATAGATGTGCAATAAGGTTTCTTTATTATTTAAATTACTGGAAGAGGTCTATTCACTTATTTAGAAAATGATCACTAATAATTTTTAATAATATTTTGAGAGAGTTAACTTGAGAAACATGGATAGTATACATGAGAAAAATGTAATATCCATCCTAACTTCACAAGTGGTGATTATATCTAAGAAATTATACAACTTTTGCTAAAATTCAATACCAAGGTCACTAAAAACTAATGAGAGTGCCTATTAACATATAGGAGATCCTAGTATTACATCCATTGAGTTAACAAATATAATATAGAATAGGCCTAAGAATCCTTGTTCCAATACTTATAACCCCAGTTGAAAGAATCACCCAAATTTTTTTTAGAATATTAACCAATTAAAAAAAATATTAAGTGTGATAGTAATCAACAAAACTCTATAGACAACTTGAATAATCAAGGAAATAATTTTATAAACTCAATATCCACTTTTCCACTTTTATTTAATACAAATTCATAATTTAAAGCAAAAGTATTTTTGAAAGAATTAGTGTTATAAATGAGAAATCAATTACAAATCCAAGTCATAATAGTTAGAAACATAGAGAATCAATCGGAAAAATTAGAAATTTCTTTGAATACTAAGCCCAAAGGGGCTTATCAAGTAACACTAAAGTTAATCTAAAAGATAAAAGGAAGGAGCAATATAAAGCTATTAAGCATAGGAGTGAAAATGGAGTTAGAGGAGGTGAATAGGGTAGATATTAGTTTAAAAGAACCTGGATATGAGAGAGTTAGTGAAAAATTTACACTAGACTTAGGAAAATAAGCCCCATCTTATAAGAAAGAAATTCAAAGACCATCAATACCTTTCCTTCAGAGTCATATGAACATAAATTGGACCAATAGTTCTCTAGGTCCATAAAAATGTTTAAAAAGCATAATTAACATTCCATTTATTTAAGCATTAGAATGCTTCCATAGTTATATAAAATCATGGAGAATATCCTTAATAAAAATTACAAACTAGGTGATTATGAGATTATGGCCTTAATTGAGAAATGATAGAAAAGCTATTATAACAATTTAAGGATTTGGGCAGCTTTACTATACCTTTCATTATAAGAGATAAACTCTTTAGGAGAGGGTTGTGTGACCTAGGTACTAGCATAAATCTTATTCCTTTGTCCATATTCATGAGATATGACTAGGAGAGGTTCAACCTATAAATGTAACCCTTCAGTTAGCTATTTGCTCATTAATTAATCTCAGGGGTTTTATAGAGTAATCATAGAGATGGTGAAGTAATTTATCTTCCATGTAAACTTCATTATTCTAGACATGAAAAAAGATAAAGAGAATCTTCTCCTATTTTTTTAATAATTGATGATCAGAAAAAAAAACTTACTATGAGAATTACTGATCAAGAATTGAACTTTAATGTATTAAAATCAATGAAGTTTTTTTTTAGATCCTAGGGATGATAAGTTCCTTAAAGTAGACTGGTGGATGGGTACATTAGAATTAATTTTAATAAATTTTTAGAAATTGACCCAATTAAGTAAAGCCTAATGGAGGCCAATTTTGGAAATTTTAAGGAAGAATTTGCTCCATTCACCGATGCTATTGGTAGAGTGATTAGGAATATATTTGAGCCTTATACACTTTATTAATTCTAAAACTTTATCACCTTCCATAATTGAGGCCTCTGATCTTGAACGTAAGATTCTTCCTAAACACCAAAAATATGCATTTTTTTAAGGATCTTCAACTTTCCTCATAGTTATGTATTTTAAATTAAGTGATTTACAAGTGTCAAATATAATAAGAGCTTTAAAAATTAAAAAAAAAAGCTTTGATTAGAGCATAAGAGACATCAAAGAAATAAGTGCTTCATTATATTGTATAAAATGTTAATGAAAGATGATCATCAATCAGAGGTAGACCGACAATGAATGCTCAACCATATAATGGAAAAAGTAGAGAATAAGGAAATCCTTAAATGGCTAGATAAATGAATCATTTGCCCTATTTTAGGTAATGCATGAGTGAGCCTAATCTACTGTGTCCTAAAGAAAGGTTTATTGGTTGTAGTTGAAATAATAGGAATTAATTCATACCTACAAGAAATATCACTGGTTGGAAAATTTTCATAGATTATAGTAAATTAAAAAAGGCTACTAGGAAGGTTCACTTTCCCTTACCTATCCTTAAATAGATGCTATATAGGATGGTATGAAACCCTTATTTTTTATTCCTAAATCAATGTTCAAGATATCACCAAATTTTTTATAGCATCAAAAAATTGGGATAAACTACTTTAATTAGTCCATATGGAACATTTTCCTTTTGAGAATGCCTTTTGGTTTATGTAATGCCTCGGTAACTTTCTAAAAGGTGTATGCTGTTCATTTTTTTTGAACTTACTGAGTAGGGCATTGAGGCTTTTATAAATGAATTCATTGTGTTTAGAAAATCATATGACGAGTTTATTAAACATCTTGCAGATGTTCTACCAAAATGTTGGGAGACAAATATCGAGCTAAATTAAGAGAAATATCAGTTATTATTTACTGAAGGTATTCTCATAAGAAATAAAACATCTTTGAAAAGTTTTGAGATAGGTCGAGTAAAAAAAGAGAGAAATGGGTGGAGCAGAGATGGGTATGATTTAGGCACTAAAACTCATTGTGGCTGATCCACCACATAAAACTAAGCATCCTCAAAGTTCCTAATTTAGAATGGTCAAACATCACTAAGGGTGGAAAACTTTTCTCCTCTACACATGTATGAAATATATTGGCATAGGGTGTAATGAACCATCCCATAGATGTAAATCTATAAGCAACTCATCAGAGCCCAAAAAGGGGTTCAATGTCGATCACATAAAATTTGACATCCATTTTCAACCCCTGAACTGAAGCAGAAGAGCTATGAAGTAAGTGTGGCTTAACTTTTCTCATTGAAGCAAGTTAAAATCAACCTATCATTACCTAACTACCTTTAGCCAAGAGATAAAAACTCAAGGATGTAGAAACCGATGATATTTACTGATGCACTATGGTATACCATTATACGATTTATAGAATGTTGTATACTAAGGTCGTCAATTAGAATAGGAGATTATGCTCATTAATTCCTGACAAGTGGTCATCATCAGTGAAGGCCATATATAGAAAACCCCTTTAGGGGCCCAATTTTTTAAACTGCTTCAAGAAAAAGACTAAAAAACCATTAGGCTTTAAATAAGCCATAACCAAAGTTTCTCAGAGCTCGGAAGACAATATTAGTGTGTCATACACACTTAATAATGTTGGAAGCTTTCTAAGATGAACTATGACATTATAGTCCACTTTTCCAAGCTAGCTATCATGGCTCACATACTGAGCTCAACATGTAGGGGTATTCTCGATATCTCAAGTGACTATATCTTTCCCCTTATCCTTACTAACATACTTCTATACCCTATATTAGATCATCATGTCACTCTTAAATTGGACCTATTGGATATCATCAAAAAGAGACCCAAAGATATCAACGCCATTGCAAAAGTCGTTAACCTAATATATAGACTAATGATCAGAGTGAATGAATGACCCACATTTTCATAATGATTTTTTTTCATCATACACATGAAGAGCACCATCCAAAGTGAAGATGAGAAAGAACTCATCATAATCTTAACTATCATAGTTAGAAATATGAAAATACTTAAAATAACCAATAAAAGGACCTTTCATTTCACTAGAATATGTTTGAGATATATATTCATCAATGGGAGGACATCACTCGACAATACATACTCACATGGAGTAAATAGGGATTCATTAAGTGTCAACCCAAAGGGTTCATCGAAAGCTACTAAAGTCTCTAAAAAAGACTTGGAGATGAAGTTGATCGATGTTTGACTTGTAGTCTTCTCTGAGAAGTACTCAGGGATCTTGATTTCTCAAGCTGTATACTGGGGTGAATACCAATTCTTGAAGGGATAAAACTCCTCTAAGTTATAGGCTAAATGCTCGTGTTATATATAATAATTTGCCTCTGATGATTTATCCACCTATTTTGATCTAGCAGGTCGGTAACTTCATACTTTACTATAGAAAGTTTTTTAATATCTTTTGAACACAATCCTGAAAATAAGGATAGTCATGACATTTCATCTCTCTAGAGGAAGGAGTAGCCTACTTCCTCAAAAGAGATAGGTAGGGTAGTTGTACAGTTGTAATAGACTTCATGTCATGCAAGACAAAATCTAGGTTCTCACCAATTCTTTGAGAGGGACTAATAACACGAGGGATTTTTCATAAATTTTCCTTATCAACCGCTTCCTAATAAATTAAGGTCCCTAGATATCCTACAAACTAAATACCTTTCAAATTAGTTTTTTAAAGGTTTCCATGGAATGTAGTTTTAAGAGTGTGTGGGTAGATTTTCTCAACTTACTAAAAAGGAAAGTAATTGCATGTTGCTCCTGGAATAGAGACTCAAACTACATATTAAGGTTCCACTAATCAGCAATAAAATCAATAGTGAACTTATATGGATTTTATTGGGTAGTCATTAGATCACTCATGGTGACCTAGTGCTATGAACCAACAAGAATTCACACAAAACCATCCTCTAGCTTGATGAAGGTCTTGAATGTTCCATTTGGTAGTTTAACATACCATTTAAAGGCAAACTTGACTAGGCTAGTAACAAAGATATGCATCAATAAGGTGTCACTATTACAAATATTATAACAAAGCACTTTATATTGCACAATGTACAGACAAGAGTTACCATCTCCTTTGAATTACTTAGAATGTGGGGGAATGAAACCCTTATGATAAAAAAATATACCAAACCCCTCTGGGTACAGTCTCCCCTCTCTTAATAATACAACTCTCATTTTGGGCAGCTAGAGCTGCTTTGGTATTCTCATCGATGAGAGACTATAGCTAGCTATTGGAAGCAACATGAGGTGGTGGTGAATTCTCAACTATAGAAACCACGTGTAGAAGTGCTGAAGGGGCATCAAGTACCATAGGTTGCATCATAGTTGGCACAACTAATTAGGTCACTCAAGAATCAACCCACTCACTATATTATCTAATGCTTAGAGAAGAGATAAGTACCCACACTGTCCATCATCTGTGATATCTATTCCTATTAATGTTCAATAAGAGTATCACAAATGCTCTCTACAAGGCCAATTATGGCAAATTCATGAGCTCCAGATGATTTAAGAGGATCAACTGAATCTGAACTGAAAGAGAAACTAGCAGAATGGGTCCTTCTCTAATTACTAATAACTCTAATGTGACCAATCAATAGATCCTCATCAAGGGGAGAAGCATTGATGGTAAGTTCTTTGTTGAGTAGATCAACCTCCTCTAAGTCATCCAAGTAAACATTAAGAAGGGTATCTAGGTCAAAAATTAAATTATCCTCAAGATCCATGTTTACATCTTCATCAAGCACAATCTGAGATGATATCATAGCCAAGATGCTACCCAAAATGAGTTATGCTTTGGTATCCTTTGAAAAAGTGGCAGTAGGAGAAAAAACATGCTATTAAATGTGAGCTTGCTCACAAGGTGCAATATGCTCAATCAGTTTCTTCCTAACCCCTATCATTTATCTTAAACAAGGTGGTGAGGAGGCTACCTTGAATACCGACATGAGTTCTTCTAAGAATAACTATTTGACATATTAATCAAGCCATAAAAATCATCTACCTAAGTAGGAATAGAAATAAAAGAACAATCAGAAGGTTTCTTTGCTTTAATCTTTGATTTTACAATTGATGCAAATTTAGCTGTAGATCTATCAGTGGGAGTAGATATAATAGGTATGCTGAGGAATTATTTTCTTGTGTTGTTGAATTGTCCACTATAGATCTTGAGAGATTTCTATATAAATAGTCAGATGTATCATTTGATGAATAATATATTACCTCAAGAGGCTTAAATATTATCTTAAAATGAATCTTATCATTCCGTAGAGAAAAACCTTAAGATTTATGGGTATACATTAACAAAAAAAAAAATTTATCTTCCTTTCAGATATATGATAGAGTTTATTTTATTTTGTGGTATAGTATCCTTATAAGGATAAACTCTTATAGTTAATTACATTCTAGGAGAGGTAGACTCTTTAGAAAAACCTCAGCTAAAGTATTGTCATATATTAATAAAGATTTCAGGGTTGGTATTTTCAAATGAAAAGATATAAGATTTGAAGAGATTTATAAATGAGAGAATTCAAGAGTTTGAAAATATTTTCATGAAATTTAAAGGTTGGGACTTACAATACAATGACGATGTATCATGGAAAGGTCCAAGAAGAGGATTAACCAACTTTGAGAAGGTGTCCCCTGAGAATTTTAGCATGAAAGTTCATTGAGGGAATTAGGTTTGATTTAAGTTTGGATTCAATTGATTTTGTTTGAAAAGATTGATTTAAAAGGTTTGACATGAGTTGAAAGATTTGATTTCAGTTGAAAGCCTTGATTTTAAAAGTCTAATTTATGGAATTTGATTTGACTTGATTTGGTTTTAATAGAGTTTGGTTGAAGGTTTTGAAGGTTGATTTGAAGGATTATCTAAAGCTAGAGTTGAAAGTTGATTTAAAGGCTAAAAAAAAATTTAGATTGAAGTTAAGAACCTAACCCTAAAGTTAGATCTAGATCCTATAAGGAGGTTAAATAGGTGGAATAACTAAAATTTGGTAACAAGATCTTTATAATTTAGAAATGGTGTAGGAATGGCTTGTTTTTTTTATCCTCTTTGGTTCCTTCCTAGGGTTTTCCTCTCTTTCCTTTAGAGTTACTATTCCATTGGATTCAGTTATTGCTCCATTGGATTTTTAGGGTTATAACCATGGAAAGACGATCTAAATTTTGAAGCATGATGTAGCAAATTTACTCTTCCTTTATACTTTTCATGAATAGTTCAATCTGAGAGCTAATGTGGGTTTTCTGAAGAGGGTTGTGGGAAAGAATGGAAAAGCAACCCTTTTTTCTCTAATAATAAAACACAACTTCTAGCCAAACCATTGTTGTTCACCTTGGCTAGTAAGTTCGTGTTCACTCTGCCAAAGATGAAGGTCATCAAAAAGTTTTTATTAAGCTCAAGTTGGAGGGTTCATGGAATGTGGGTCTCATTGATGTTAAACACATAATGATTAAACTTGAGTGTTGACCTCAATTTTTAGCCAGCACTTTCTCCCTGGCTTGTATTTAATTGAACCTCACTTGAGCCAAAACTTGAGCTACACCCTAATTTGACAAAAGCTAAAACCTAACTAAATATTAAGTAAAATCAATCAAGCTATAAATAGCCTAAGTATAGCCAACTTTAACCAAATCATGAAACTGACCTAAAAATTAGCCTTAATCAGCATAAACCCTAAAACTATCGTATTCTCTCGCCATATTATTGTAGGATTCAAACTTCATTCTGAATGTTGTATGATGATTATTATTATAAATAAAGACCATGCAAATAAATATAATGATAGTTTGACAGAAGTTTTACATAAAACATTTTAGTTTAGATTTTATGCATGAATAGTGCTTTCTTCAAACCCTAAAATTATCCTTTATTCACAGACCAATTATCTAATCAAAATTACATCTTGTAAGTTTCATAATGTTCATAACTTTATACGAGGAGTATGCAAATCAATTTAGTAGTCACCAAACACCACTTTACTTAAAATTTTGCACATAGGGTTTTCACACTTAAAAAGTGTTCCCAAAATTTTTTTTTTCAATGAATTATTATTTTTTAAAACAAACTTCCCTAGTACATTTGTATTATTGAAAACATTCAAATGAACCTCTCCTTGCCCAAATCTAACTTTATTTGGGTGCCCATTGAGGTGATGATAATCTAAAGTAAGAAATAACAATTTCAATAATAAATAAGAATAATTGCAACTTCAAAATAGAATCAAATCAACACCAAACATTAACTATAGTTAATATGAGTTAAAAATACTCAATTTGGTCTATTAAAACCAACAAAAACCTCTAACTCAAAATCAACATCTTTTCTCTCCTAAGGTTTGTGCCACTTTCACTTTAAATATATTGAGATAGGGCACACTTTGACCAAAACTAATTGCACCGCCGAATTCCTCATATTTCTCTCTAACAAATGAGCCAAAGTTAAATTTTTTTTTTCATAACCACTTGACCACTTCAACTTGACAAATATTAGGCTAAAAACAACTTTTTTCAAAATAAATTGGACCATTGGATTCCTAGCTACATTCTATTCAAAATGAAGTCCACTTTGTTTTTTTACCCACGACCACCCTTAATACCTTACAGCTCATTTGAAATTTTTATTTCCTCTAATCCCCATATAGCTCTTCTCTCCCACATTTACCTCCAAACTAAGACCCTTAATTTTTCTCTCATCCAACCGACCCCCACTTCTTCCCAACTCCTCTCTCCCTCTTATAATCAAATTCATTCTTCCCTTTATCTTTTTCTTTCATAGATTCCCTCGGTCTCTCCCTCTCACCTCTTTTGTTCAAAATCTCTCCCATCCTTCCTTTCCATTCTCTTGGTCAAATCCTCCACCAACTCTCTCTCCTTCTCTTCTTTTCTCCTTACCAAACTGAGAACACCAAATAAAGCACATTAAGAAGCATCATCCAATGCCAACAACATTGCCTCACCAAGGAAATCCAAGAAAGATATAATCTCTCATCCCTCTTCGTTTCAATTCAATGATTTTGCATAATGTAGCCAACAAAGTGCAGTGCTTCCTCTCTTACATTCTCTTTCACATCTAAGCTAAACCTAGACTTTTTTTCTCATTTTTCTCACCTAATCTAAGCCTAGTCTCTTCTCTTCCTCTTGTTTTCACCCAAACTGAAACCCAAACACCATTTCTAACCTTAAACCAAGCCTTATTATTTTCTCCTCCTCATTTTCACACTTTAACTTATAAATCAATCTACCAATTTCCCCCCTTTTCACATTTTCATCTCACTACCCAATCCAAAATACAAAAAAGTCACTTACTCCCTCATCTTCCCCAGCCTAAAAACCCATTCACACACCCCACACATTCCTCACTTCCTCACTTCCTCACTTACTCGAACATTACATAATAAAAATAACTCACTCCCTCATCGTCCAAACCTAAAAAACCTTTCAAACAACCCACACATTACCCACTCCTTCACTTACCCAAAACACTACACAATAAGATCCCACATCATTCCCCTCTCTTCCCTAACCTAAAAAATCACATGTTAGCAGACAACCCCCCCCCTCCCTCCCTCATTTACTCTAAAACACTAACTAAAATACACTAAAACCAATTGAACCTAATCCCTACCAAAAAAACCCCTCATCCAACCCAAACCCATTAAACTACCCAAAAACCTAAAAACCCTAACCACACCCACAACCCACTAACCTACCTAATCTATTAGCCTACCAGATACAAGCACACACACACAATTCTACCCCAAGCTCACACATATAACACAACATAACCTTAACTCTGACCCTAAATTACTTATTTACTCACTACCAACCCAAACCTTGCATATCTAACTTAGTTATAACCCAAACCGAGCAACCATTGAACTTAAACTAGCTCTACCCAAACCTAAATCATTCACATCTTTCTTCTCAACTCCTATCTAAACATCTCTACCTTCCCACTTTTCCACCATAACCGAAAGCCCTAAATGAGAGAGAGAGAGAGAGAGAGAGAGAGAGAAGAAATTAAAATGTATGTGCTTGGAGTACTTGTCCTGCAATTGTGTCTCTTTGTACAATAGCATTGCGCAACCCTCAAAATTCCTTTTACAGTTATTCTCTCTCCTTTTATGTTGGTGTTAGACAACCTCAAAATTTTTTTGGCGAGTTATTATTCCTTCTTCTATGATGGTATAGTGTAACCCTCATAATTCTTTTGGTTAGTTATTGTGCCTCCTACTGTACTTGTGTAGCATAACCCTCAGAGTTCGTTTTGTGTTGTTGTTGCACATATTGGAAGAGAATTTTAATGCTTTAGGAAGTTGATGTTTGAGGAATCTTATCCTCCCAAAAATTAGAGTAAGTGTTAGAATCCTGGGGAGGTGATATAGACACTCACAAAAGATGAATTGCTTCTTTCCTCAAAGGCATGGAAGGCTAGGTTCATGGAGATCAACTATTTCATAAGAAAATACAAAAGTTTTTATAATGACATTGCAATAGAAATATTATTATTGGAAAATTAATTAACAAAGTGTAGGATAGAAATTTCCTCCATGATGATTTTTCTTTCTCAGCAGAGCTAAGAGTTGATGAATACTCGAGAAGAACTAAGGGAGACACTACCTAACTTTGATTAGATTGTAGAGACTTTGTTATCATTTCAAGCAAAGATTTTGGCTTTTAAAGAGAAGTATATAAAGCTGCAAACCTAGTGTGCAATAGAATTCCATCATGGCTTATGGAAAGGGTTCCATATGACACACCTTTAAATTTTATTCGACACTAAGGACATGCCTTCTAAACAATCTTATAAAGATCCCCATTCTTATCTGGAGAGGGAGTGAAGTTGAAAGCAACTTGTTGTAACTTTTATGCCAATGATTTGGGTCTTTGTACCTTTTCACTTATTTGATGTGGCATTTGTACATAATGAAAATATGTTTATTTTTATAGCTCCCTATTACACATTATGAAAATGTATTTATTTGTACCTCTTTGTGACTGTTTGATTTAACATTTTCAACCTTTTAAATGTCTCTTTATTATTTATGTTGAACTATGAGCTTGGATTGCAATATGAGTTGAGAGTTAACCAAAAAAAATTAGAGTCACTTTTGAGGCTGTCGTTACCCAACTTTTGGGTAGATGATGTCCCATCACTTGGGTTGGTGCAATAATGTTAATTCCATATAATGTGCCCCCTAGATATGACAAAAATATCATAAATCTTGATAGGAATCAAATATATTTAATGGAGGATTGCCCAGATAGCAACATAGTCACATCGAACTCTTCTGAGGTTTTGTTAGGAAAATATTTAACTTCTTAAATCTGCAAAACAAAGTTAGCATGTGTTTTGCATAAAGAAAAATTATGTATCTTCTGAGGCTGCCTTCTAAACTTTTAGAATATACTTGTACCTTCTATGAATTATATTTTTTTTTAAATTTTAAGTACAATTGTATCTTCTAAGACTTGTAACTCTATGAGAGTTTTTAATATAATTATAACTTTTGAGGCTTATAGCTTTCTAAGAAATTTTAATATACATGTATTTTCTGAGGCTTATAGCCTTCTAAGGTTTTATTTTTTAATGTATACGTGTCTTCTAAGGATTATATCCTTTTGAGATTTCTTTAATATATATGTACCTGCTGAGGCTTATAGCCTTCTGAGAATTTTTTTTTCGTGCATGTACCTTCTGAGACTTATAACCTTGTAATGACTTTTAATGTATATGTATCTTCCAATGTTTATATCCTTGTGATATTTTTTGAAGTATTTATATCTTCCAAGACTTATAGAATTCTAAGATTTTTTTTGGTATATTTGTATCTTCTAAGGCTTATAGCCTACTAAACTATTTTTAGCGAGGACCCTACCAACCACTTGCTCTCATAGAGCCTTTATTGTAAGGACTTTGTCCTCTACTAGCTTTTATTCAAGGCTACCTCATAGACATGTTCTTCAGAGGTATAAGGGTTGAGCTTGCTACCACATACCTTCAATATGCCCTTTTAGTGAGGATTATGACCACTACTAGCTTCACGTTGAGACTAACTCACGCTGGTGTCTTCAAGAGGTAAAAGTGAAGTCTGTTTACACTTATCACTAAGGAGTTTTGCATTAGACAACATCACCTATAAAAAAGAAAATTCTTTGATAAAAAAGTTAACTAAAAAATAGTTTTTATTAGTAACAACAAAATAATAGAGGAATTCTTTTAAGAAAAAACTAAATACTTTCATACTATGCTAAAAGCAACAAGTCTGTTATAGATGTAAGATAGGTTGAAGTTGTACTCTTCATTCGATAATTTTTATCAACCTTGTACTGGCTTAGCTTAGATATGAGAAAGACCTACGCACTTCTTCTAATCTTACCTCATTTTTGTAAGTGAAGACCTAGGTGGCTTTGACGTATCAAATGTTCAACCTCTTCCTTTAAGTGAAAGTATATTTCTATTGAATGCCCTTTTTACGATGAAAATGACAATATTGAGATTGATCTCCACCATTTGGATTTTTCAGTGACTTTGTCCTCATAAGGTATTCAAACTTTTGAATCTTCATTAAAATTTTCCTTTTGGGTGTATTCAGTAGAGTATGATTGGATCTCTTAAATTGATAGTGTTTTTCTTTGTTAGCATTGCATACTTGCTTCCATATGAGGTTTGTGCAACTTCTTCAAAAGTGTGTTTGTGTTTCCCAAATGACTGTTCAAGTTTTCTTCGATATGCATGAATAACTTCATTAGACGTGATCTAAGCCTCAACACGATGGATGTGGTCAATGTAGAATGGCTTAAGACAAAACCCTCCTAGTAAACTGTCCCTTAACAACTCTGGATCCACTCATAAAATTTGATGAGCCTCGGTAAGGAATTTTTAAAAATATTCTTTAAGCGACTCTCCTTCACTTTGATGAATTCTTTAAAGATGTGAAGAGTCCTTTATAATCCATTGATTTGCTATAAATTTCTCCACAAAAAATATAACAAGTCAATGGAAAGTGCAAATAGCTCAACTTGGGAGGGAATAGAACTAAGTACACACCTGACCTTCAAAGTTGGTAGGAAAAACATAATAGAGAAGGGCATCGATGGCTCGTTGTAGATGCATGACAATTCTGAAGTGATTAATATGTTCATATGGGTCAGTAGTCCCATCATAAGAATTAATGCTCAGAAGTTTAAACCCTATTGGAATGAGGCATGGAGGACCGCATGGTCAAAGGTGAAGAATCCTGAGAACTACGATGAGTAAGAAAATGATTTTTAGCTCTTAAAAATAGTTCTTCTTGAACCATACGACATTGCTCTTCATATGGGTCAGTAGTCCCATCATAAGAATTAATGCTCAGAAGCTTAAACCCTATTGGAATGAGGCATGGAGGACCGCATCGGTCAAAGGTGAAGAATCCTGAGAACTATGATGAGTAAGAAAATGATTTTTAGCTCTTAAAAATAGTTCTTCTTGAACCATACGACATTGCCCTTCACAATTTATCCAATGTGGTTGGCTAACTTCTCCGAGAGGGATAGAGGGTTGTAATTTGGTGTGACTACATGACATGGTGTCTCTTATTGATGATTGACCTTGGGGTAGACGAACCTCACCCATTTCTACTTCAACTGGTTGTCGAGCTTTTATGTAGAAGTTGAAGAATCTCATTCTATGATTCCTCCATTCTCTACATCGGACTTTTGAGGGGCAAAGAAGAGATATCTTCATTAGTAGAATGATGCATAACATTGAGAAATAGACCAGATACTTGATGCCTCGCAGTTCGAAATCGGGCTCTAGAATAATGGGTGTTAGATTGAAAAACTCACGTATTGGGCCTGTTAGCCATCGAAGAAATGTAGACTTCTTTCATTAGAACTTTGTTTTCCATAGATGACGCCAAACTATTGCAAAAATTACGATGGTAGAGTAATAATTTAACGTCTTAGCTTTGTAAGAAATCCAACACAGATAATAAAAGAAAAAAGAGGAGATACCAATATTTTTTACATGGAAAAGTCTGAAGAGAAAAAACCATAGGGCCTAGCATGTCAAAATGATCTATTATAAGTTTGTAATTACAAAAATAAATGCTTGTCCCACATTTTGAAAATTATCACAAGGTCCTTCCAAGTATAATATTTGTATATAAAATGATTTGTTGTACAACTATCGAAAGTAGTTATCGTTGGAGGTTATCGTCGGGTCTTTGATACATTGTATTCAAGGTGCATCATTACACCATATTAAGGGTATGTTATTTCACTATACTCAAGGTATGTTGTTACACCAAATTCAAGGAGTGATGTTACACTGAATTTAGGGAGTGTCGCTACACCGTATTCAAGATATTTTGTTACACCGTGTTCGGGGTACCTCGCTACACTGCATTTGGGGTGCTTCGTAACACCATCTTTGGGATATGTCATTGCACAATATTTGGAACACTATATTACTCTTATGTAGGAGACTTCATTACTCCACAATGTGCATTGTTTCTGCACAAAACACTTGTTTCCTATGAAATTTGCAACATTACTCTACAGGGACTTCTTTACTCCGCAAAATCCACCAACAACAGAGAGCAGGGGGCAACAAGTGGTTTGGTCGATATCGGCAGGTGAGCTTTCGTAGACGGCTACCGACGAGCTTTCGTAGACGGCTACCGACGAGCTTTCGTAGATGGATACTAGCGAACTTTCATTGACTGTGGTTGATGACCAATGGTCAAAAACTGTCGAGGAGCGACAACCGGTTGTCGTCTGGTCTCAAGCCCAGAACTGCAATGGAAATGGGCTCTGTTGTTCCTCCCACTCCTTCCCTTGAGTGGAGAGATGGTGTCTATTTATAGGCCCTAAGGAGGGGTGTTTTCTTCATTTGGTGAATAACCACCATGTCCACCCAATCAAACAACCCATGTTACCAAAACATCTAAGACGACTTTCTCTAATTTTTTCCTTCACAGGAGTTAATAAGATAACATCAAGTTGGAAAAATCACAGAACAAATAGGAGCATGATCACATCAAAGAAAAAATAATATAGGAAAAAGGTGGGCAAATTAATCACAAAAAAAGAAAAACACATGTAAATTTTATGAGATTTAGCTCTTCTTATAAAATAAAGAAAGATGAAATATCTTGTAAGTTTTGGTGGAGTAAAAACTATAATAAGCATACAATGTTGTTATCATATAAAGTATTAGAATAATAATAAAAAAACGGAATAAATACAGTTGATTTAGTTTAAATTTTCATCATTAGACATTTGGCTGCGTCATATTATAATCAGTATGATTCTCTCTTATCTTTTTTATTTTGGACTTGATATCATTTCGTTAAATATTTTTATTTCCTTGGCTTTATTGCAAAGTTCAAATTAATAAAACAATCCATTATCTCAGAGCAAGTCGGAATCAATCCTCTAAATAACTCATGCTATGAGCAGAAGGCTACCTTAGTGCATGTTTCTACAAGGAAATCGTTCCTAAACAACAAATTAAAAGCAGGCAGCCAAATCTGCTTACATGATATAGGGTCTGTTTAGAGCAGCTTATCCAGATAAACAACTTATCCTAATAAGATGCTAATCATCACCTTATCCAGATAAGCTGATTGATTGTTTGGTTTGTTTGTTTGGAAAACTGCTGATTTGCAGCTGTTTCTGGAGAAATGATTATTTTGCCCCTTATCTGGATAAGCTATCTTGCTATTTGGTTTGTGCGTTTAGAAAATAGTTGATTTAGTGTGATTTGTTGCAATTATTTAATCCTTATGTCCTCATCAATTATTCTCAAACATTTCTCTAATTTTCAACATTTTTTTCTCTTATTTAGTTTTTCTCCCCAAGTTTAACAACTCTGATAAAATCTATCATAATCTTTCTATCCTTCTTTATTTCATCTCCTCACGCCAAGACATTTACATCACAAACCGTAACAATTGACAATTTTTCCTATCATTATAAGCTTTCGAAAAAATACTACGCCAATCATATCTATAAAGCAATCTCTAACACGTGCCATGAATTAAATGGCGAAAGAGGATAGATCAGATTAACCAACCCCATCACAGGATTAGGAAAAGGATTGCAGAGATGGATTGGATGTGGCAATGGCATGAATGATGTGCAAAAAGTTGAATTTCGCACAGATTTTCAAATTGATAAAAACTGACAATCTTCTTAACATGACTCCGTGGTCCCCTTTTTGTGTTATTTCTAAACCATAGCATAACAAAATACAATTCCCATTATGATTTACTGTACGGGAGATTCTTTTCCTAACTAGCCTCACCTAGATAAATTCATCTGCTGTACACATTTCTTCAATACAAATATTCTGAAGTCTGCATGTTTTCTGCAATGGTATGTTTCTGAGTTCTCATGGTATCAGAGCCGAAAACAACCTACTAACAGGTTCTTTTCTCTGCTCTACTCTTCTCTTCGTACTTTATACTGCTTCTATCTAAGATGGACGCAGCAAACTCCATGAATGAAAACTATTCTTTCCAAACTCCCTCGCCATTCCTTCATCACTCAAATTCTTGTTGGCAATCATCTAAAACTTGGTAACCATTCAAATCACAAACACATTTTCCCTCTATGGAGCTCAGAGATGTTCAGACAGTTTAAAGCAAACAGGTTTGAGAACATTCCCACTGGTACATCTACCAGTCCTCCACCTTCCTCCCAAACCACCACAAGCACACAACCTTATGCTGATACTCAGTCTACCTGGAAACTTGTAGATCAAAACCTTGCCGCGGCACTGTACTCTATTTCAATCCATTCTACCCCATGTGATAAATCTATACTCTACAGCAGCAATCCAGTCAACTCTGCACAAAAAACTAAAATCTACCAATAGATCCCATGTTATACAGCTCAAAAACGAGCTGCGCAACATTACCATGAAGAACGACCCAATAAGCGACTGAAATCAAATCCTTGGTAGATTAGATAGCAGCAGCAGGAACAAGGGCAGATCTTCAGGATGTTAATCTGCATGCCATAAATGGTCTACCACCCTTCCATAATTCATTCACAGCAGCAATTCAAAACAATTTGGATCTTATCAGTCTAGAAAACCTAGACTTGAAAAGAGAGAGAAAGAGAGAGAGAGAGAGAGAGAGAGAGAGAGAGAGTGAAAGACTCCCTGTTGTGCAGTGAAGAAAGCCATCAACAAACCATAACAACCAAAGAGAAGACAGCTGCACATTTTGCTCTACTCTCTAAAAGAGGAAGAGGGGAAAAAAATTTTCGAGAGGAAGAGTTAAGTCATCAGCATCAGCTCAATAGACAATAGCAAAATCATTAACAATCTGTCAAATATGTGGCAAATCTGGTCGCATAGCCTCCATCTGTTGGAATAGATCAAACCTTTCCTACACACCCAACTCTACCAAACAAACCTCTTCAGCTCTATTAGCCAACTCCAACTCCAACTTCACAACATCAGAATGGATACTCTACACTAGTGCTACGTCACAACTCACACCTAATTATACACAGGAACCGAACAAGTGGCAGTAGGAAATGTAGAGGCACTACCAATCTCACATACTGGACGGCATTTTATCTATTCCAAATTGTAAAAACCAAACCTCTCCCATGGCTAACTTTATGTCCATAATTTGGTCACCGACACATTGCTACATTTTCTTTGACGCCAATGGTTATCACATCAAGGACTTGAGGGTTGAAGCTGCCAAGAGCTGTATCCAATCCACACTCATTCAGTCCTCCATAATCGTCTTCAACAACCTATCAACTGGCATCCGTGTTCGGGTCATCCACATCTTGATGTCATCAAGAATCTCTCCAAAACACAAGCCTCTCAATCTAGAAAGTTCAGCTGTTGTGTGTGCCGCCAGCCTTTCTGCCGAAAGTCACAAACTGCATCTACCCAAGTCTTTCTCTAGGAGAACTAAACTTTTCCAATTGTTGCATTCAGATGTTTGGGGACCTGTCCCTACTATGTCAACGTACCAACAAAAATATTATATACTATTTGATAACGATTTTTCTCACTGTTCCTGGTTGTTCCCTATGGCAACTAAAACTGAATCTGCCTCCACATTCATACAACTCCATAAATTAATACAAAATCAGTTCAATGTCACTAAAAACTCTAAGAATAGATGGTGGAGAAGAATTTATCTCTCCTACTTTCACTTCATACCTCTACACATGGCATTCAAAACCAACTAAGTTGTCTCTATACACCTGAACAAAATGGTGCAGTTGAGAGAAAACATTGAAATATCATTAAAATAGCTCGTACACCACTCATAACCGCCTCTCCCATTATGGTTGATGCTACCCAAACACTAGTTTACCTGATAAACAGAATGCCTTCCAAAAATATAGATCATAAATCACCATTTCAGTTACTC
The DNA here is from genome assembly GCA_003013225.1 of Phalaenopsis aphrodite. Classification (NCBI taxonomy): domain Eukaryota; kingdom Viridiplantae; phylum Streptophyta; class Magnoliopsida; order Asparagales; family Orchidaceae; genus Phalaenopsis; species Phalaenopsis aphrodite. Next base: position 674,042 of record NEWO01000246.1, on the reverse strand, counting down.
TACAACAAACCCCAACATACTCAAAGATATTTGGGACTTCATGCTACCGTTGTCATGCAAAGCTCACCTTTGCATTATTTTTGGCTATTCCACACAACACAGGCTACCGGCGTTACAACGCTTCATCCCAAAAACTAACCATAGACAGACATGTTATATTTGATGAGCAAACATCCCATATCCCTCTCCTATCATATCTCTTCCCATTCCTACAAACACATAAACACCTCGATTGCTACTTTCAACTAGAACAGTATCTTACTCCAAGCTAGTACCAGCATCAAACAATAACTCCAGAAAAAACGTCCCAAACAATACCTAAACGTCCAAAACTCTCCCCTCTAACACCAACAAATCCAACAACTACTCCACAGCATACATCCACACCTCCCCAACCTATAACTGCTCCTCAACCATCAAGACAACCAGATTCCAAACTGGTCACCAGAACAAAAAATAATTCTCAATCTGCATCTTACAACCGCACCAACAGCAGACCCAACTACATACAACCACGCCATGAAATTCCCTCAATGGAACACAGCTATGATTCAAGAATACTCCTCCAACAGATCATCCTATCATAAGTTGTATGTGATTTTACAAGACAAAACTGCCTTCGGATGGATCCATTTCAAGACACAAATCAAGGTTAGTAACTCAAAAGTTCAAACAAGAATATGGCATTAACTATCAAGAGACTTTCAGCCTAGTAGCCAAAATGCCAACCATAAGAATAATGCTTATTGCTGCTCTAAGCAATCACCGGTCAATCCTACAAGTAGATATGTCAAATACTTTCTTACATGAAATATTAGATGATGAAATTTATATGACACTATTACATGTGGTGACTAATTGGGCTAGGAGGGGCGCCAGCACCCAGGGTGGAGCCCTTGAGCCTGACAGCTGGCTCCCTAGTTCCTAGGCCAGCAGGAACCCATTGCCAGTGGGGGCAACTAGGCTCTCAGGAACAGTGACCCATGAAACTCAATGCTGAGCACTGCTATGCCCGTAAAGTTCCCTAAAACAGTGTGCCCAAAAACTCGTGGTCGGGGCTGGCGTTTGTAGCCAAATTTTTGCAGTCTGGGACTTTATATTTTGCCTTTTGCCGCGGAAAGGATGAGTGCAAAGTGTCTATGCCTTCAAGGAACAATTTTCTTGATTTCTCATGTGAAAGAGAGAGAGGAGCGATTTGAGTGTTCCAAGTTGTAGGAGGACTTAAGTATGATGTAATCTGTATATTTTTTCTCATTTCTTCATAGTGAATTTTTTGGTATGGTGTGCCTCCCTAGTTTTTCATGTTTTCAGGTTTTTCCATATTGAATCTTGATATTCTTGTGTTCTCGTGTTTTTTTTACTGTGTACTTAAGTTCTATATATTGCTTCGGATATGTCAAACAGGTGCTCTGCATTTCTTCATATATATTTTTTCCCTAACAGTGGTATCTAATCGACATTTTCTGAAGATATTTGATTCGAGTCAGAGGGAGGACCGACAAAACGAGGTACAAGGTAGAAAAATTCAACGGTTCAAACTTTTTCTTTTGAAAAATACAAATTAATTTTTTTTTGTATCGAAAGAAACTATATTTGACACTAAAAGGAATCACCAAGAAGTCAAAATCGATGAGTATGAAAGAATAGGAAGTGCTTGATCGAACAACACTAAGTTCGATCCATTTTTCACTTTCCGCATCAGTTATTTTCAACATTGTGAATGAAAAGACTGTGGTTGATCTCATGAATGCACAACAATGATGGATGAGAAGCCCTCAGTTTCAAGTAAAATTATTCCGAAAAAGAGATTATTTAATATGAAAATCGTAGATGGTAGTTCAATTGTTGAGCACTTAAATAATTTCAATACTATGACTAATCAATTATGTTTGATTGACATTAAGTCCAATGATGAGGTCAAGCACTATTACTCTTATCTTCACTGTCAGATAGCTGGGACAGACTAGTTATTGTAGTAACTCTTAAGGTAATATGAAGTTAAAATTTGATAACATTGTGGGGTTAGTACTAAATGATGAAGTTTGTAAGAAGGCAAACTGTGAAACTTGAAATTCTATTCTACATGTCGAAAATACATAAACAATTTGGATATAAACATAGGCACTAAGAGATTCAATTCTAGGAGAGAAAATTCCAGGTCATGAAAGGAAATGACAGAGGTGAATGCTGGAATTGAGAGAAAGAAATGTCAGCTTAGGAAGAATCACAAAGCTACAAAAAAGATTGGCGGTAGATGTCCAAATAGAAAGCTCTCTACAAAAGAAATCCAAGATGACTCATTAGTTGTCCCTAGTTAAAACTGAATCATGGATAATGGATTCAGAAGCTTCTTTTCATGATTGCACCATCAAAGAGGAGTTCAAGAACTACACTCAGTGCTCTAGGGAAAGAGTATTTGGGAGACAACAACGCCTGTATTATTTTTGGAAAGGTTGATGTTGATATCAAGTTGCAAATTAATCAGTTTGAAAGCTCAATACAGCTATATACGTTCAAAATTTGAAGTAAAATTTAATTTCTGTGAGTCAGCTTGCAAGGTCAAAGTACGTGACTATTTTTACAAGTAATTCATAAAAGTTGACCAAAAAGGTAATGGTGAAGACTCGAGGAAACATTGAAGTAATCATTTATCAGATTAATGAGATGTCTAAAATAAAAAGTGATGCAGGTCAATAGAACTACAGGCTAGGCTTTATGAGTAAGAAAGTAATGAAGTCCCTCCTTTATAAGAATAAATTTACTGGTTCAAAATATATAAATCTAGATTTTTTTGAAGATTGTGTTGATGACAAGCAAAAAATGTTACTTTCTCTAAAAGTGAATCAAAGATGAAGTCCAAAAAAGTAGATTTAGTTCATACTGATGTGTACGGTCCTTCTCCTGTTCGGTCCATTGGAAGTTCTCAATACATTATCACTTTCATTGATGACTACACAGAAAGGTATGTGTGTACTTGAAACATAAATTTAATGTAGTTGAGGTATTTAAAAGTAAAAATTCATAGTTAAGAATGAGAAAGATTTGAAATTAAAGTGTATAAAATAAGATGTCGGTGGTGAGTTTCACGATACGAGGTTCATAAGTTATTCCACTTCAAAGAGAATCAGACATGTATTCACTATTCTAACGATACCACAACAAAACGATGTTGCATAGTGCATGGATATAAGCATCACATAGTTTGCCACAAGCATGAGATTGCATGCGAGCTGGCCAAAACAGCTTTGGACAAGAGCAGTGAATTTTTCTTTTATTTGATCAATCATGATTTGCTAGTATATTTGAATGAAGGATTAACTAAAAAAAGCATGGAGTTGCAAAAAAATAAATCTAACTCACCTAAAAATATTTGGTTATTCATCATATGTTTATGTTGATACAGGATCCAAAAGTTAGCATGATACAAAATTTGTCAGGTACGCTTTCATTAAATATAGCTCAAATGAATTTGGATATATATTCTAAGACTATTAGAAACAAAAATTTATTAGGATCAACAATGTTACTTTTTAAAAAATAGAGATGACAGAAACAGAGCTCGGGATTGTTCATCAATCATGTCTGAAGAGCTCTTCAAATATATTGAGATAGAAGATAATGGTGATCATAAAAACAAAAAAAGTAAAGACACTCAATTTGATGAAACACGAGAAGTTCCTCAAACACTTGCCATATAATTCAGAAGGTTCAACAGATTCACACGACTAATATAGACGTACTCTCGTTTTTGTTATTTATTATTGACTGATAGTGGTGAATCAGAATGTTATGAAGATGACACTAAAGTTAAAGACTCAAATAAGTGATAATATGATGCAACCACGAAGGTCAAATTAGACACAAGATTTGGTAGAATTACTAGATTGAAAAATAGCACTGCACATGTGAATTTACACGCTGAAAAAAAAAAGAGTTAGATTAAAGAAAACACTACAAGGGAAAGTTTGTTATGAAGAGTTTTAAGAAAATTTGAGGGGAGTACACAAATATTTTCTCCTGTAATGAAGGTGACAATTACGAGAATAGAGTTGAGCTTGGAGCAGAAGAAGATCTACATCAGGAGCAGATAAATGTGAAGATAGCCTTCTTATACGGTGACTTAAAAGAACTGTATCTAGGCAACCACAGAGATATAAAGTTCAAAAAAAAGAAGATATGTATTGGAGACTGAAGAAGAGTCTTTATGGGTTGAAGCAGGAACCAAGATAATAGTACAGGGGTTTTACAGGTTTATGTCAGATGGTAGATACACGAACTATCAGGCAGATCATAAATGTTTCATTAAACAGTTTGATAATTATTATATTATGTTCTTTCTATGTGGATGATATGCTGATTGTAGGAAAAACATGGAGAAGATCAAAGACTTGAATGAACAATTATCAAAGAAGTTTGAAATAAGTAATCTAGGTTCAACCAATAAATTTTTTGGAATGAAAATTAGTCGAGATTGGAGTACATGTACTTTGAACTTATCTCAGGCATAATATAATTATAATGTCCTACACAAATTAAAGATAAGTGAAACAAAACCAATTTGTACCCCTTTAGTCACTTTAAGATATCCAAGGAATAATACCTAAATCTAAAACAAAGTAAACACAAATAAGAAAAACCTAGTATGTTTTAGTTGTTGAAAGATTGATGTATGAATGATACGTACAAGGACAAATATTACAGATGAGGTGAGAGAGTTTGGTAGGTTTATAAGTAATATAGGCAAACATCATTGGGAGGCAATGATGTGAATTCTCAGATACTTGAAAGGTAAAGTCAACAAGGCACTTTACTTTAAAAGTGTAAGGATTAATCAATGGAGATATGTAGAATCAGATTTAGTATGAGAAATTGATGGTAGAAGTAACATTATATTTTCACTTTAGGGAACAACTGTGTGTTGGGTTTTCATACTATAGAAGATTGTTGCACTATTAACCATAAAAGTTGAGTATGTTGCTATTATTGAGTCTATCAAGAAAATGATTTGGCGAAACATTTTTATTACATAACTAAGCAAATTGCAAGGGAATGAAAAACTTCATTGTGATAGTACGAGTAACATTCGTTTAGTTAAGAACGTCATTTTTCATGTCATGACAAACTATATTCAGCTAATGATGATGAGGAATTATCTTTGCAGAAGATACACAACTCAAAATCCTACATATATGTTAAATAAGATTGTTACAATTGAGACACAAAAGATATGATTGGCTTCAGTTGGACTTCTAAAAGGTTGAGACCATAGTTGAGCCACGGTATAGTATATTACTATGAAGATGGCACAGATCTGAAGAGAAATTGGTTGAAATTTGTCTCCAAGTGGGAGATTGTTCTTTGTAGAGCTAAATTGGGGTAGGAGGGTCGCCCAACACTTAGGGTGGTGTCCTGGAGCTTGGCAGTTGGCGCCCCAGCGTCTAGAGAAGTACCCTGGCCCCAGACAGGAGGAAACCAGTGCTAGTGAGGAAACCTAGGAGCACAGGAACAGTATGCTCACAAAAGGGGCACTGCTGCGCCCGGAATGTTCCTTGGGATATTGTGCACGGGCGTGGCACCTAGGAGCCTATAATCAAATTTCTACAGTTTGTGACATTACATTTCATCTTTTGTTGCTAGAAGGATGAGTGTGAAGTGCTTGTGCAATGAAAGATTTCACAATTTCTCTTGTGCAAAAGGGAGAGGAGTGATCAGAGCGATCCAAGTTATAAAGGTGCTCAAGTGTGGTGTTGTCATGACCCTGTCCGGGACTTCGAATTAACCAAGACGGGTACAAACGGTAGAATAATGTGACCTAAATTTTCTCTATTCGTCTAGAATTTAACAAATGAAAAAATCACAAATCAAATTAAATTAAAACAATAAATTTAAATTTATCTCTTTACTAGTTGTCTGTGTCTTTAATAAACATTTCTTTTAAATCACTTTATTAAACCTGAAATATTAATTTAAAACAACAACAAGCTACACAATGTCAGCGAATCTCATACTTATAAACAAAAAAAAAAAGAAGCAATATGTAAGCCAACTAAGCTTTTAATAAATTAATAATAACATTTAATGTTATTCAAAGAATCTTAATACATCAATAAAATATCAATATCATTATATATTTATACAACTGTCACAAAAGTACCGTTTAAAATTTTGTGTCAATTAGGACACATAAATATCAATATTCTTTTCCATATACGTGCACGGGTACCTTAGTGTCCACCTAGTAGTACCATCAAGGTCATTATAGTTAGTCATGTACATACAAGTGGTCGACATAAGTATATCATTTATGTATTCACCGCATTCAATTCGACATATTATATAAAACATACACAAATATATGATAGTAAGTAGCGACAAACATTCATAATAATATGGCCGATAAAGAAAAAATTATCTCAAGCACAATAAAGCATGTCAAGTGTCCTTAACTGCAAAATAGTTGAGAAGAAAGAAATTATTAATATAAATTAAAAGTACAAATACTCACTTCAATGATAGACGATTTGCTTGCTCTTATATTATATATATCAAATTATCACCTATAAAATATTAAATATTCAATTATCACTTCACTTAATTGTGTTTTAATTCAATTGTAAGTTTTTTTAAATCGCACTATTTTATTTAGAATTTCAACACTTTAAACTTCAAAATGTATTAATTGTAATCAAAATTATTATTAATTAATATATCTAAAATTAAAACCTTAACTTTTCAATGAAATATAATAATAAACTTGTACTCGTCCAACCCTAAACCATAGCCATGTGAGAACTCTTCCTTCTATGAGATCCGAATTGCACGAGAGATGGCTTCGATTTCCTCCCGCACGAACTCAACATGTCGCCTCTATATGCAGTGTTTTCTTCTTCTCCCGTGGTCACCTCCTCTGCACACAAGACTCGGATCGAGAGCTTGACTTCATCTCCCTCCTGTATGAGCTTAACCCATCGCCTCCTCTCGACGCGATGCTTCTTCCTCTCCTCTTCTTTTTTACTAGTAAGCTAGGGCATGGGCTCTCCTCTGCGGCTTCTTCCATCGCTGTTCAACTCCCAGGTTATTCGTTTTGCGATATATATAGATGAATGCAGCTCTTCAACTTTACGACCTTCGCTCACCTCCTCTTCCACTTTGTTCAGTTTCCCGTCCCCTCACTTTCACCTTTTTGACTTCCGACTAGTTGTTTCCTTTCCTTCGATCCTTTGTTTCTTTTCCCAGATAATTGAAACCGGACGTTACAGATGTAATCTATAAATTTCTCCTCATTTCTTCATGGTGGATTTCTTGGTTTGATGTGGCTCCAAAGTTTTTTCCCATTCTCGAGTTATTCCACATTAAACCTTAGTGTTCTTGTATTTTCTTACTTTGTGTGCTTTTATTTTGAGTTTTGGTTCGGATCTCACGAATTGATGTTTCGCATTTCCGCATCTTTTCCCTGACAGACACAACTTCAACGCTTTAGAGATACTTCGCACCCCAACTTTGTGTGCCAACTAAAGAAGGCAATTTATGGACTAAAATAAGACCCTAGACTATTGTACTCCACCTTTTCCTCCTATCTCAAACAGCAAGGCTTCGATCTCCGCCAAGCAAATCCCTCCCTCCTGCTCTATCACAAAAACTTCAATCACATGTTCTTACTAGGGTATGCAGATGAGATGCTGGTCACGGGATAACAGTTGCCTTTATTAGGAAGCTAAACAACAAATTTCACATTAAATAACATGCGTGGTCTTTCTTTTTTCTGGGAATCCAATTTCATCATTTAAAATAGAGAAATCACTTATGTCAAAACCCATATATCCGGGATCTACTGAATCAAACTAGTTTTCAAAATTGCAAATCAGCACATACTCCTTGTCCCTCCAAGCTCTCCACTGACGTCTCTCTACAGAAACCACTTTCAGATCCTACACAGTACAAAAGCATCACAGGATATCTACAGTATTTGATTGTCACAAAACCTGATATAGAATATGCAATTAACAAGGTATGTAAACATCTCCCACAATAGGTCATTTTCAGCTCATCAAAAAGATACTAAGGTACCTCAAAGGAACCTTGACTCATGGCATTCAATTCATAACAGGATCCACTACCCTATAGTCCTACGCGAGTTCAGATTGGGTAGGTGATCCGGTCATTAGATAATCCACATCATGGTATTGCACATTTTTGGGTAACAATGTAATATCATGGACAGTCCAAAAAAAAACCTACGGTAATTAGGTTTTTCATAAGAACTAAAAGAATTTTTAATAGAATTCAGGACAATCAATTATTTTATTTCAATAACACCAAGCAACACACCCCAAATACATAAAAAAAAGAAAAAAAACACTTATTTCGAGAGGCAGGCAATCTCTCCAAAACCCAAACACCTAAGACTCAAGATAACAATTTCATAGCATAACCTAATCCAACAAAATAAGCCATATTTATATCCAACAATAATAACTAATAAAAAACTAGATTTCCCTTAGGCCCCGGTCTAACAATACTCCCCTTCCAATAGAACATTTCGTTCCAAGGGGGAAAGAAAAAGAAACTACTGTTGGATCAAGTCGTGTGACTCCCTCTCAAACTGAGATGAGTATGGCTCTTGCCGTCAATACTTAATTGGAATATGTGATGGATTGTTTACAATGCATTAGAATTGTGCCTAATCCATAGCTTGAAGCATACGTTTCTACAATGAAAGGTTAAATGAATTCTGATAACGCTTGGACTAGTACACTCGTCATGACCTTCTTTAACAACTCAAAAGTCTAGATTGCCGCCTTCCCCTAATAACGACAACTAAGAAAGTAGATGGTTTGAAAAAAAAAAATGGTGGAAGAGGTGAGCCAAGTAAGATTGGGAATGGATAGGCATTTCGCATCCATGAAGAGGCGATTCATGACCTTGGAAGAAACGATGAAAAAGATCGCGGAGTTCCACACAAACTCGCAGCCGCCTACAGCAGAATTGAGCAAAGGAATCAAAAGCAGACTCGACAATACTTAATTGGAATACGTGACATCCAGGCTACTGGAACGAGCATCAAAAGGCTGGATAAGATGGCGAGGGCGATTTGGGGTAGGAGAAGAGCAATTCAAAAGAATTCATCTCGGAACAAGGAACCGCGATGAGTGGGAATTCGACCACGTCAATGCCTTTTGTTGCGACAGCCTTTCGTGCAGAAAACAAATCATGAGCCTATGGGGGGCGGGTGAATTGAGTATGGGACAAGCCAAACTTATAGAAGGGAAATCAACATGGGCCGATAAAGGAAACCCAACTTCATCTTAATGGGTAGAATGAACTGTAGTCGAGAAAATTAAAGAGGAGACTCCACATAAAGAAATTGAAGTTGTCGATCTTTGAAAGACAGTATGCTTATGGTTGAATTTATCATGGGTGAAATGAATTTTGCAAAGTTAGGTTACGCCATAGTCCAATCGGCTTCAAAGCTAGCCTGAATAATGGAAATTATCAGGAAACGATGTGATCCAATCTTTGTTTTCCATAATTGAATGCTCGGATACAAATTTGATAGAAACCAAATGAGAACTTCATAGAAATTAGGGCAACCAAATATTTTATTTCAATAAAACCAAACAACACACCCCTAATACATAAAAAATAGATACCAAAAATTCGAGAGGTAGTCGATCTCTACCAAACCCTAACCCTGACACCTACAATTCAAGAGAAAGGCAATCTCCACCAAACCCTAAGTCCTCAGATTTAAAGCAACAGTCTTATAGCATAACCTAACCATAAGAATAATAATCCCTATTTATACCACAAAATAATAACCAATAAAAAGACAAGATTGCCCCCAGCCACCGGTATAACAATCTTTAATTGAAGCAGAATACAAGGTGTTATCATTAGCGACAACTAAAATTATTTGGCTAGCGACTTGCAACCGACTTTTACATAAACACCATAACACCCACAACAATACACCGTGATAATACGTTAGCAATTGCCTTAGCTAACAATCCTATCTTCTATGCTCACACCAAACATATAAAGGTGGATCACAAATTCAATTGAAATCCGACAGAAGTCAAAGTTCTAACACCCTAATACATATCTATGTAATAACAACTAGCAGACATCTTCAGAAAAGATATACCAATCAACACATTTCTACATCTTAGAGACAAACATTCTATCCAAACAAAGGATACTAAATTTGAGGGGCCAGGACAACCTTCTCACATGGCCCAATGGTTCCCTATTCTGTTTCTCAGCTGTTCCCTATAACAAACGAGAGTTTCTCAACTGTTCCCTATTCTGTTTTTTTTCTAAACAATAGCATAACTAAATGCCGTAGCCATTACCACTTACTATGCGGGAGATTCCCTTCCTATCTAACCTCCCCTATATAACCTCATCTACTGTACACATTTCTTTAATGCAAACATATTAAATCTCTGTTTTTTGCAATCGTATGTTTCTAATTTCATCAAATCAGCCTTTTCTCAAAAACAAGAACAATTTATGGTGGAGAAGATGGGGTCGTGAGCATATATGGCACCTGTGACAATGAAGCTCCACAAGAGCATCGTTTGTCACTAACCCATATGGAAATTCACAATAAAAATAGCATAATAAATAGGAAAAAATAACAATTTCAATAACTAGGCATATAGCTTGCCTAAAGTTCTGGTAAAATAGGAAAAGAGCTTTGGGTGATTGTAGGATGCCCACAACTCCTGGTATGTTTGGTGGAAATATGGTTGATCCAAAGGCTCCAATGCTGCTTACATTTCACATTTCACCTAAGAAGAGGTATTTATAGTAATACATGACGCATAAGAACCTATCAAGTCACCTAAGAAACCAAATAGCCTATAAACTCGCATGATTCACAATTATTCATATCACATGATGTAAATATGGGGGTAATATACCCAATAATGTTATCAAGGAATATAAAGAAAGCAGAAGTTCTGCAAAAAAGGTTTACACAAGGCATACTTGATATGCATCACTGAACATAAATAAATGGTATCCTATGCTTTCATGTCAAACATTAAAAAAAACATAGATGACATGACATAAAGGAAGCATAAAACCAAAAGTCAGTAGTTGGGATAAGGCTAATGATAATGGTGGTGATGATGATGACGCGAACACATCTAAGGATGCACAGCAAGAATAAGTAGAATAATACACAAAACAAGCAAGACATTAAACAATGAAAATCAGCTATAACTTAATAGTACCTGTCCATGTAATGATCAAAAGCTCAGTTTGTATAACTTATAGGTCCCAGAGTAAAGAAAAAGCATGGGAAAACCATAGACGTGATTGTACTTCAAAATTTTCAGTTAAAAGTGTTTCCACAACATTAGACAGATTCTGGTGGAGATAAATAAAAATAAAAATTTCAACTAATTGTTACAGCTGAATTAAAAAAAAAAATAGAGAAAAACTACCGCACTTCTTCCCAGCTTCAACCAATGGCTAAGCTTCAATTTTAGATTCATCTGATGCTATTTCCTCTTCTAGCATCTTAACAGCAGCTATAAGACTACTGGTTTCCCCTCTGAGGTACAAACCCCTGTCCTTCATCTCCTCTGAGAGTTTCTCTGCTGTACGCCAATCAATAGCCTTGAGGCAGAGAGTCCTTATTAATTTACTGTATTCATCAGCATTAGGCTGTACTCCGTGTTCCTTCATATCCTTCAAGCATTCAAGAGCTTTTTCATATTCCTCTATCTTACAATAACCTCGAATAAGTATGTGATATAATACTGGTGTCAATATTTTATGCTTCTTTTTAGCTTCACAGAAGATCTTAAAAGCCTCGTCCATTAGACCAGCCTTTGCAAAACCACTCATGATGACACTGTAAGTATATACATCAGGTCTGAGGCCTCTACATTCCATAACCGTAGTCAGAGCAATTGCATCAACCACCTCCCCTTCTTTGCAAAGCCCTGTGATAACGTAGTTAAATGCGGCACTTCCAGGAGGCGGACCAGAATCAACCATTCTTAAGAGTAATGATTTTGCAGCTTCTACATCTTTTATCCTTACCAGACTCTTCACAACTAAGGAAAAGGTCTTATTCTCATACTTAAGTAACTCTTGTGGATAGTCCTCCAATAACTCCAAAGCAAGGTGAACAGATTCATCATTTCTACATAAACCAGCCACTAAAAAACTTAAAGTATCTCTTCCAGGAAGGACGTTGTTCTCCTTAGCTAGCAGAAAAACTAATTGGGCCTCTTTTGCCTTTTTGCCCTTGCAGAAGAAGGTTATGATCTTACAAATCTTTTCAACATCAGGTAGGCTTCCAGAATTAAGCATCTTTTCACAAACAGACCAGGCTGTATCAATCATGGACTTCTTCCCAAGAGCTTCTATAGTAAAGTAAAACGTATATCCATCAGGAGCGCAACCAAACTCATCAAACTTGTTGAAAACATCCAGAGCAGCTTTGGCCTTACCCAACTTCCAGAAAATAGATATTAGCTGATTAAGCATATCAGTATTTACCTTCCACTCCAATTCGCCCAACTCCTTAATCAAATCCCACAACATGTAGGCTTCCATCTTGCTGATATCATCAGAGGCGCTGATCGTACTGACAAGGTAGTCTAACGCCCTCGAATATTTCGCATGTCCTTCTTTTCTGATAGCCCATCTGAAGAAAGAAACCAAATTCTCACCGGAAACGTGCGCATCCTGAAACACTCTCACCACAAACTCCTCACTCAGGCTCAGTTCTTCAAGCCTATCCAAGCTTGCTCCAATCTCTTGAGGTAAAGTGCTTTGGAGAATGGATAAAACGCTCTCAAGTTGATCGTTATTAATATCAGGAACCTCAGCTGGGGCTTCTTCTGCGATTTCCTCTGAGTCCAGGGTAGCATCGCCACCGATGCTTTCCTCCCACAAGGTATTCAGTTCGTGTCCTTCTCCGACCTCATTCTCAAAGCCCCCCACTACAGATGCAACTGGGGAAGCGTTTGATACCCCTAGCTCAATCGAAGAAACCCCGGCTTCTGGGGAGACAAAGTCAAAATTTTTAACAAAAACTTGGGCTCGATGAGATGCTTCGTCCTCTTCCGCTGAGCATTCATTGACGGAGGAAAAGAACTTGTTCAGGAAGGTGGGGAAGATGCGGATTGGCGATTTGGATCGCGATGGCGAAGATGAGAATACGACTAGGGTTGGGTTTGTAGAAAAGTATGGTCGGATTGATCTGCTGAGAATGCGAGCTCGTGCTGTGGATATCCACATCTCGGCTTTTGAAGTCAGTGGAGCTCAGAAGAGAATAGGGCGAGGGTTTTGGCCTTGCCCACTACGCCCTCAACCAGGAGCCAAATGGCGGGTTTTGTGTTTTACATTTTTTTTTTTGTTTTGTTTGGGAATTTTACGTACAGCGGCTGCTAAACATTGTTAATTACGCGCCACCGTTCCGAAACAGCGAATTTACGCCCTAGGGATTCTGATACGCGGCTTCGTTTCTACTTTTACGGTCTGCCCAAATTTATTTAATTTTCGTTCACCTTTTTTTGTCCCTGCATTCGCCTAGTACCCACCTCCCTCTGTAGCCTCTGTTGCCGAGCACTCAGTCCTCTTCATTGCTTGGCGTCGCGGTATCCCTCTCGAGTCATTTGTCGAGCATACTTTCTATTCAGTGTCATAAATCCGTTCGGATTGTAATAGTTAGGATTTAGGTATATCTCGTTGTATTACAGAAATATTTAATCTATGTTATTTGTAAATAATGAAGTGTTATTCGAGTATTATATAGTTTTATTCGATTATTTGGCGGTGTTATTGGAATATTCCCTCGCATTATTTGATTTGGAGCTAAAGTGTTATTGGAATATTCCTCGCGTTACTTGATTTGGAGCTAAAGTGTTATTGAAATATTCCTCCGTGTTACTTTATTTGGGGTTATGTTATTCCAATAACATAGTGAAAATTGAAATAACAGGAAATATGCCGAATAACACAACCCCAAATCAAGTAACGTGGGAATATTCCAATAATATTGTAAAATAATCAAATAACACTTTCATTTTTTACAAATAACGTAGATGAAATATTCTTATAATAAAACTGAATATTCTTAACTATTGCAATCCAAATGTAGTTCTACGTTCAAAGTCCTCATGTAATATTTATGTTTCAAGTGTGAGTTGTACTTTCTTTTGTTTTAGAGTTTATTTGGGAGAGTTGCAACTTTTAGATAATCTGTTAATAAGCAGTTGATCTGAATAAGTTGACTAACTGTTTGATTTGTGCTTTTAGAAAACAATTGATTTACAACTGTTTCTGGATAAATGATCATTATGCCAGTGCAATAAAGTTGTTTGCAACAAAACTGTCTTAGCTATATATTGATTACTTAAGAAACAAAAACGAGTTCGGAACAGTACATAAAATAAGATACTGACCTCACTTAACTGTGAGTATCATCAAGATTGAAAAAAAGAAAAGAAAAAACTATTCAAAATGCAATTAAAAATATGATAATAAATTTTAAAATGCAGACGAAGCATGCCTCTTCAACACTCATGTCAACACAGTGGTGAAGGGAAGTTTCAGTTACCTTGATCCAAAGTACTTCAGAAGGCAACAAATTACAAAAAAATATAATTTTTATTCATTTGGTGTGGTGGGCTTCGAGGCTTCCTGCACGAGTCCTGTGCTGAACCCTAGTCTGCCAAAAGAGCAAGTAAGCCTCGCAGAATGGGCGCGCCATTGCCAAAAGAAGGGCATTCTCGATCAAATCATGGATCCGTATCTAAAAGGAAAGATTCCTTCTGAATGCTTCAAGAAGGTTGCGGAGATAGCAGAGAAATACATGTCGAATAACAACATCGATTGATTGGCCATGGGGAATGTTATTCTTTGTAACAATCTTATTGAGCATGAGGCACCTCTTAGGAGACCCCCTTTGTAGGTCTCATTATTTTTGTTATTATCAAAAGGAAGTTCTCGGTTGTTGAGCAGTCCCATAAGTCTGATCAATCTAGTCTTCCTGAATCATCTGAACCTCAATAGGTCACCATGATTGAGCATCACAGAGATGGTAGAGATGCTTTTCTTACTAATTTATAAAGTCAGTGGGGCTGGATGATGACCAACATGACACTTATTTCTTCATAAATCATGGTATTATAGAATAAGTAAGCTAGGTCTCTAGTTACCTTGCTAGCTGTATCGCTTGTAATACACCCTGTTGTACCTAAAGTTTGCCTATATCTACACCAACTATTGTCATAGTGTGTGTTCCAACACAACTACATGATATGCATGACATATTTTTTATGAGAAGATTCATAATACAATGGCAACCAAGAAAGAAAGTACTACTATTTGGATAGGGAGATTATATCTTGAGGAATATAAGTTTGTCTTATACCCTAAGGGTTACATATTCCCTCATTCTAAATAATTTAAGGGGTACATAAACCCTCATCACTATATTGCTTAGTACATGTGTTTTTTTGCAATATAGGTAGCTATGATGCCTTGCTCTTCCATCTCTTTATTACAAATTTGATAGGTTCACTTTTGAGTAACGTGTTGAACTCCTTAATAGCATAAGTCGGAGGATGCCTTTATTAGAAGATTTATTGGTGCACATCACTAGGTCACCTTGAGTGACTTGATGCTGGCTCAATAAAAGCCAAATGATCCATTGCCTTATTTTCTCATTCGTTGGATAAATCTAAGAATGTAGTCCGAGCCTCCACTACAGAAACATCACATGGTGTATTTTTTTAGCAAGTTGAAAGGTCCCACGACTATACTGCTCAAGCTCTACACTATCAAGACCAATGGGAAGTTACTCTAAAAGGTATCAAACCTTCAAGGTAGTTCATGGTCCTTGGTCCTTAATGATGATATCGATAGAGATATGAGAAAGAAACTTTTCTATGTTGTCAGTCTTTCTAGAAAGGTAGTGATAGTTTGGCTTTGACTTATTTGATACTAAGGCTATCACAATAACCAAACTGGCTTTCTTGTACTTCAACCAGGGAAGAGTTGGGTGAATTCTCTTGGGACGCATTGTATCTAAAAGATCACCTATCATACTAGAGAGGTAAGGATTTAACTCAAGTAAAGAAAATATTTAACTCAAGTAAAGTGTATTAAAGATGAAAATCAAAAAGTACTTTTCTTTGAAAAAGATATTCAACATAGGTGGGTGATTTACTTTGATAAATTTTTTAATGAAGTTTTCGAAAATACGATCGACCTTAGTCATCTTAATATCGTGAATAATAATAAAACATTTCATTTTTACCGTCGCATTAGTAAAAAAGAAGTTGAGGAGGCTTTACAGAAAACTAAGGGTAGAAAGTCTGTAGGACCTGATGATATCCCAATTGAAGTGTGGAACTATTTGTGAGATTTGGAAGTTTCTTGGATTACTAAACTCTTTAATATTCTTTTAAAAACTAAAAAGATGCCCAAGGAGTGGAGAAAGAGCATTTTGGACCCCATTTTTAAAAATAAAGGGGAAGCACAAGAGTGTGCAAATTATAGAGGAATTAAGTTGATGTGCCATACTTTAAGGTTATGGGAGAGGATAAATGAACATAGGTTAAGAAGCATCACAAAGATTTCTCATAATCAATTTGGATTTATGTCAGGCAGGTCTACTATGGAAGCTATACATTTATTGAGAGGTTTGATGTAGAAGTTCATAGATAATAAGGAGAATCTACATTTGACTTTTATTGATTTAGAAAAAGCTTACAATAAGGTTCCAAGAGATATCTTTGAAGAGTTCTTGAGAAGAAAGGTGTTGATATGACTTATATTCAAGTCATTAAAGATATGTCTACTAGAGTTGTTACTTGTGTTCAAATTGAAGGAGGATTGACCAAATATTTTCCTATTTATGTTGGATAACATTAGGGATTGACTTTAGGCCCATATCTTTTTTCTTTAGTTATGGATAGTCTTACTGGACATCTACAGGAGGATGTACCTTGGCGTATGCTTTTTGCTAATGATATCCTTCTCGTAGATAAAACAAGAGAAAAAGCCCAGGAAAAACTTGAATTATGGAGGTTTACATTGGAGTCTAAAGTCATTCATTTAAGTAGAACTAAAACAGAATACATGGATAATAATTTTAGTAGTAATAGCTATAATGACAGAAGTGTGACTTTGGGTGATCAAATTATTAAAAGGTGTGAAAATTTTGGATATCTTGGGTCCGTTGTTAAAAACAATGGTGATATAGATGGGGATGTTAATAGTATAATTCAATTTGGTTAGTTGAAGTGGAGGAATGCTTCGGGCCTTTTGTGTGATAGAAAAGTACCACTTAGACTAAAAGGAAAATTTTATAAGGCGGTGGTCAGACCTGCAATGCTATATGGCGATAAATGTTGGCCTTTAAAAGAGAAGCACAATACTAAGTTAAGTGTTGCCGAGATGAGAATGTTCAGGTGGATGAGTGGCTTTACACTTAGAGACAAAATGCAAAATGAATATATCCGTGATAGGGTTGGTGTAGCTCCTATAATGGACAAAATTAGACAAAGTCGTCTTAGATGGTTTGGTCACATTAAACATCGACCATCTGATGATCCGATTAGGACAATA